>LBNU01033067.1:19643-36686 GCA_014162995.1 Artemisia annua
GAATTTTAGCAGCTTTTTCAAGGTTTTTCACCTTGAGATCTTCCATGTTACATTGAAGATAAGTTATCAATTAATCATTCAATATGTCTATTTGGTTTGATATTCTATCTTGTTCTTGTCTTTTGTTTAACATGCTAGTCTAGCGTCTTTTTTGTGTTTGCTTAGATCTAAGAAAACCTAACTATCGATTATTTAGATGAATGGTGGTTGTTACTGATTGTATTTGGATGAATGTTTATCGATGTTGGCCTTAAGAAAACTGGCGTACCTCCTATACGGCATAACTTGCCATCTGAACGTTCTAATAAAACATGAACCAAGGTGTACTGAAGGTTATTTGCATTTATTTATGCAATGAGCAATTCACTAGTGATCCCATGTTAGGAGCTTCTTAGCCGGCTCGACATAGGAGTGAAGTAGGAGCTTATAGAGTTGGGGAAGTCTGTACACACCCCCACGACCGTTATTAAGGAATACAATCTGTCATCCACGAAATTAATGCACACTAATCAATCGGTAAAAGATAGTTAGGGAGTAAGGAAATCTAAGTAAACACATTTCTCTCTATATAGTTTTCACAACATTTACTTTCAGTTTATTTTACTTTATTTGCATTAGTAGTTATTTGGGTTAGTTGACTAGCAATTAATTCCGCCCACTCCTTCAAAACCGAGATTTTACTTGCTTTCATTAAAATATAAAAAAAAACACAAAAAGAATCTTCCCTCACCCTTAGACCTATTAGAGTAGTTTTTCAATCCTAACGACACTATTCCCCTAGAGAACGATCAATTCCCCGGTACTTGCCACTACACTATACTACATCGGTCAGGTACACTGCCTGGTGGGGATTGCAAGCTTCTCAAGATCCCTTGAGAAGTAAAACCTTTTTGCGAGGGTGCAATCTCACGCATCAAAGTTTTTGGCACCGCTGCCGGGGAATAGTTATTGTTTAGGTTGAATCTTTATTTTATTAGGTCTACTCGCTAGATTCCTTTCTAGTGAGATTTTTATTTTATTTTTCTTGGTTTTCTTTAGTCTATCTTATTTCTTCGTGTCTTTGTTCGTAACCATTACCATCCGACATCATTGAAGGTGGTAATATCCTTGATCCCAACAACCCACCACCACAACAAAACCAGCCTCCTAGAGCCCGTACTTTAGGAGAATACTCCCGTCCTAGCCACCAAGGCTATCGAAACACCATTGAGCTCACCAAAGGAGCCAATATGTCACCCTTGCGATCCGACACCATCCGATTGGTGCAAAGCGGATGCGGTTTCCATGGACTTCGTTCCGAAGATCCTAATCAACACCTCAAGGACTTTCTTAAGATCGTAGATTCCATAGACCTTGATGTTGAAACTCGAGAGACGACCCGACTGCATCTCTTTCAATTCTCTCTGCGAGACCATGCCAGTCAATGGCTAGAGCGTCTACCCGCAAGATCCATCACCTCTTGGGATGATCTCACAACTCGTTTCCTTGCTCAGTTTTTCCCACTGGGGAGGACTACCAAGCTAAGGAATGATATCTTGATGTTCCAACAACGTCAAGGCGAAACCCTCTACGAGGCATTGATGCGTGGTTTTGTAACCTTACAAGAGGTTTTACCTCTCGAGGGATCTCAAGAGGCTTACAACCTCACCAGGCAGTGTACCTGACCGATGTAGTATAGGATAGTGGTAAGTACAGGGGATTGATCGTTCTCTCACAGGGAATAGTGTTCGTTAGGATAGAAAAGCTACTCTGATAGGTCTAAAGGTGGAAGGAAGATTCTTTTTGTATTTTTATATTTTTTAGAAACCAATTAAAATCTCAGTTTTTAGAGGAAGGGCGGAATTAGTTGTTAATTAACTAACCCAAGTTTACTACTTATGCAAATTAAAATAAATAAATATCTAAACTATTGTGGTTGTGAAAACAATATGGAGGAAATTGTGTTTACTTAGATTTCATTACTCCCTAACTATCTTTTACCGGTTAATTGATATGTGTGTTACTTGTGTGGATGAAGGGTGTATTCCTAATAACTCATAGAGTGGCATACATATCTCTCCAATTCTATGAGCTCTTATCTCGCCCTATGCCATGCACGGCACAACCATAGGGGTTGTNTTTGGGAGGGAGAGGAGGAGAATTGTCTTCATTTAACAATTTCTCAAGAAGAAGAATATCTCCCTCCGGGTCAATCTCATTGTTATCAATTCCCTCTGGAATTGAATCACTTTTGAGAAAAGCCTCGATCTCTTCCAAAATGAAGTCACTTCCCTCAAACGGAGTGAGAGAAGGGGAAGAGTCGACAACGATAGGTTGAGAAGAAGGAGTGGGATTGCCACTCGAAGAATTATTGGAAAAACCAAGAACTTCTTGAGTTTACTCCTTAGAAGCAACATCAATGACATCTATTTGGTTAACCGACTAAGAATCATAGTTTGCGGAGTACCTCGAAGTTTGATCAAGGTTAAAAGTGAATGCTTCATTACCAACACGTAATGTTATTTCTTGCTCAAATACATCAATCAAATCACGGCCCATTCTTAGGAATCCTCTTCCAAGAATGAGAGGAACCCTCTGATCAGCATCGAAATCAACAATCACGAAGTCAGCTGGAAAATGGAACTTTCCTACTTTCACAAATACGTCCTCAGCAATGCCAAGTGGACGAGAAATGGAACGATCTGCAAGTTCAAGAGTCATGCAGGTAGGAGTAAGTTCGGGAAGAGAAATTTTCTTCCATACTGAATGAGGCATCAGGTTGATGCTGGCACCTAGATTGGCCAAGGCAAAGCATTCAACCATAACTGGAAAAACACAAGGAATGAGGAATTTTCCAGGATCTCCAAGCTTTTCAGGAAGATTTTTCAATAGAAATGCTGAGCAATTCTCGTTCAATGGAGTCTTAGCCATTTCAAACAGTTTTTCCTTGTTCCTTAACAAGTTTTTGATTGTTGCTGCAAATTTGGGCATCAGAATGATAGCATCCGCAAAGCTTATGTCAAAATACAAATCTTGGAAGATTTGAAAGAACTTGTCCATTTGATGACTAGCTTTTTCACGGAGCTTTTGCTTGTTTAAACGTGATGGGTACGGAATGGAAGGTTTGGACTTAGGGATTTCAACTGGGATTTTGGGGCTTCAAAGACAACTTTTGGTTTGGTTTTCGGGACAACTTGAGGATCAACGTGTGCGGTACTTCGTGGGCTAGTAATTTGCACTTTGTCCTTTGTCGCCTTAGGTTCACGTTCCACTACCTCGGGAGGAGAAGAAGAGGTAGTAGGAATCATGGGTCCATCATATGAAACACCACTTCTGGTTATGATCGCCTTCACATCGCCCCTCGGGTTAGCGATCATATTACTAGGAAGATTACCTGAGCCCGAGGGTCGATCATATAAAGACTTCTTGAGTTCTGTGATCTGACTGACCAACAACCTATTTGTTTCTTCTTGGGATTTCATAAATTGTTTCAACAACTCATCAGATGATGATTGAGTTTGAACAACGGTTTGATTTTGGTTAGGAAAATTTTGGACTCAGTTGTTTTGATTGAAACCTTGGTTTTGAAAACTTCCCTGATTTTGATTACCATTCATATCCCTGATTGAAATTGTTTTGACCTTGATTTCTGTTAAAGTTTCCTTGGTTTTGGAAACCTTGCTTTTGGTTTTGATTGAAATTTCCTTGGTTTTGGTAACCTTGGTTCATTCAATTCTGGTTTTGGTTTTTGTTTTGGTTACGGTTTTGGACATTTTGGTTCTGATTGAAACCGGGTGGTCCAAGGAAATTGTTAGAACGATAGCTAAGAATATTACGGTCTCCTTACGGTTGGTAACCATTACCTCCCGAATTATAGGAACCTTGAGCAGCATATACGTTCTCTTGAGTGTAAGCACCGGTGGCTGGATACTCGGAATATGGATGTGGACCTCCACAAGTTTCACAACTCTGGTTAACGACTTTGATTTGAGGATTTGGTCTGTTTGGTACATCCTCAAAATAGCCGTAGACAAATCATCAACTTTTTTAGTGAGAGTCGCTATTTTATTAGATGCTGGAGTGATAGATTTACATGACTCACCCCTCTCAGCTGAGGAGTCCCAAAAGTTATGGTGGGCAGTCATGTTTCCAATGAGATCATAGCACTCTTCGGGTCTCCTTTTAATAAAGGTCCCACCAGCAGCAGCATTGATAGTGTCTCAGTGTCTCAATGTTAAACCATTATAGAATGTATCTATTATGGTGACAAGTAACATGTTATGGTTTGGACACCGATCTATTGAAAGCTTATAGCGTTCCCATGCTTCAAATAAAGACTCTTCGGGAAGTTGACGAAAGTTGCTAATGTCATTACGCAACTTGGTAACCATGGATGGTGGAAAATATTTGGCTAAAAATTTGGATACCATCTCATCAAAATTGTGAATCGAATTCTTGGGAAGTCGATCAAACCACGCAGTGGCATGATAAGTCAAAGAATAGGGAAAGAGATATAAACGAAGGGCGTCATCGGTGACACCATTTTGTTTCATGCTTTGGGTGACGGTAAGAAATTTATCAAGATGCTTATTTGCATCGTCACCAGGTAAACCATGAAATTGGCATGAATTCTGGACTTGCTGGATCATGTGATTCTTAAGTCCAAAATCCATAGCCACGATGTTAAGGGGGGAAATGGGCCCACCCCTTCCGTGCATGGTAGGTTGAAACAACTCCTCCATCGTTTGGAGATCAGGAGCTGGATCATCCTTTGGAGGTTCTTGGTTGCCGTCCATTTTTGAAACGGGATCTTCAAAAATACTAGGTAACTCAGTTACGTCTTGATGCGTGGTTTTGCAACCTTACAACAGGTTTTACCTCTCGAGGGATCTCAAGAGGCTTACAACCCCACCAGGCAGTGTACCTGACCGATGTAGTATAGGATAGTGGTAAGTACGGGGGATTGATCGTTCTCTCACAGGGAATAGTGTTCGTTAGGATAGAAAAGCTACTCTAATAGGTCTAAAGGTGGAAGGAAGATTCTTTTTGTATTTTTATATTTTTTAGAAAGCAAGTAAAATCTCGGTTTTTAGAGGAAGGGCGGAATTAGTTGCTAGTCAACTAACCCAAGTTTACTACTTATGCAAATTAAAATAAAATAAATATCTAAACTATTGTGGTTGTGAAAACAATATGGAGAAAATTGTGTTTACTTAGATTTCATTACTCCCTAACTATCTTTTACCGGTTAATTGATATGTGTGTTACTTGTGTGGATGAAGGGTGTATTCCTAATAACTCATGGAGTGGCATACATATCTCTCCAATTCTATGAGCTCTTATCTCGCCCTATGCCATGCACGGCACAACCATAGGGGTTGTAAACAGTGGCTCATGCGTTAAATACTACCTTAATAGCCTAGTATGCCTCGACTACATGTTTCCCAAGACGTTCAAGCACGTTACCATAAAGGAGGTTGGCCAGTTTTCTTGAGCCTAACATCGATGAAACAATCATCCCAACAAACAACAACACACACCAATTAACCAATAATTAATAGTTAGGTTTCATTAGATCTAAGCAAACACTAGAGAATTTAGCTACTCATGTTAATTGAAAGACAAGCAAGATAGATAGACAACCAACACATAGACATATTGATTGAATTAAAGTGAAGACTTATCTTTAATTAAGCACTAGGGTTCCAAGGGTTGGAAACCCTAAAAGTCACAGAAAATTCGTCTTTAGGGTTTGCCCTAAAAGTTCTCCACAAAGTTCCACACATAATGAATGAAAAATAGAAAACTATATATAGATTTTAAGTTCGGACGGCGTCAGCTTATAGGGTCTGACGCCGTCAGCTCGCCGCCATTAGGGTTCTCGGATGGCCTAGATCCATTTGGGACGTGGTCAGCATGTAAAACCTTCTGGGCCGTCTCTCTTTAACTTTGTTCCTGACGGCCTACACCTTTTAACACCTGACGGCGTCAGGTGTAAATTCTTGAAATCTTTCTGGCCCGTCATTTGATAATTGAATTCCACTCTTTTGTCATCCTTGCTGACGGCGTCACCTAGTGACTTCTGACGCCGTCAGGTTGTAAAATCCTGCTTCTTTAAGACTTTGTCGTTTTCTTCACTTTTATGCTCCAAAAACGTCCAAATGTGCATGTTTTCCAGAATTCCTCTCAAAAGTACCCAAAATGACAAAAGGAACGATTTAGGGCAATATTTGATCACATTTATACGAATTAGGGCTTAAATGATCCCCTAAAAGCGTAACACTTTTCGTCTCATCACGTCTCTAAGTTGACGACATCGTCTCGATTGTGAACAAGTGCGCATGCACTAGAAACAACTCTAAGAATTCCCACATGAAAGTGAATTTTTGAAAAAGGAAGATCTATTTGGTTTTTGTATGTTTAAGAAAAACTGCATACGATATTTTTGGTAATCGATTCGTTAAACGAAATCGTTTCCTCCTAGATTACTGTTTGTAATCTCAAAGTAATCCGAAATAGTAAAATTCACGATTCGTTTTGTTTAATATGAAAATATAAAAAGGATGGTAAATTTACAAAGAGTGATGTTCAAAAACACGATACTTCAATATGTTTAAAATACGCTACACGCCTCCCCGGCAGCGGCGCCAAAATTTGATGCGTCGTGATTCATCCACTTAACCACGTGATGGTCAATGTAGTCAAACCAGGTGCACGTGATCCATGAGCATCGTGTTTTCCCGGGTCGTTATGTCCCAGCGAGGTGTTAAATTGTATTTGTAAATGTTTTGTGATCGAGTGAATTTGAATGGTTTAACGAAATAAGAGATTGGGTGATACACTAAGCAAATAATAATGAAAATAAACCAAATAAGCAATATTAACAATTACTGGAAACCAGATTAACCTAAAACATATTTAAAATTAAAAACGCACGTTTAAATTAAAAATAACGTAAACACGTAAAATAAAAAGTGAAATATGAGCAATATTAATCCTACGGATATGAAAATTACTTTTCCATAATCCTAATGATAAAAGAAAATTTTAGAAAAAAGAAAATTATTTTTTTGAGTTTTTCTGTATTTAGTATTAATTAATTACTAATTAATAACTAATTAAACTAATTTAAATTATTAAAAATACTAGGTGAACACTGAAAATTATGAAACTTTTTCCAAAAATACTTTATAACAAGGTTGTAAAAATCGTGAATCGGTAGTCGGGCGGTTGACCCCCTGTAGCTTGTAATCGGTCGAGGCGGGATTAATCGGTGATTAATCGGATTGGCATTTTCGATAAGTTTTCTGTATTTTCGGCAAGTTTTAGGTATTTTCGGCAAATTTAGGTATTACTGGCAAGATTTTTCTTAAAAAACATCTTGAAATATATATAAACAACAAGTATAACTTATTAAACAATTTTACGGTGAGTTTTGGGAATTTCTAGCAAGGTTTGAAGGTTTCGGACAAGCTTTTCTACCATTGACCGTCATTAACCGTCGTTGACCACGGTTGACCGAGTTGTTTGACCGATTTGCACAAATCGGAAAGGTTGGTGACCTTGTAGCACCTAATCGGCGATTAATCGGCCCTGTAAGCCTTGTTTTGCAACACTGCTTTATAATGACAGAATACTAGGAAAAATATAAAAAATGCTATGTGGCTTATTATTAAGCAGAAAAATAAGCTAATAAGATTAATAAGCTTTTGAAACAATTACTACTATAAATAAAACTTAGGAAAAATAAAACACTAAGAACAACCTAGGGCTGATGGTGCTTGCCCTTGGTTTGGTTTTGTCTGTGGGAACCAAGAGGTCACAGGTTCGAATCCCACTTGTGGAAAACTAGAAGGGGGTTGAATAGTTTTACGGCTTTTAAAATTTAGAAAACTTGGTTTCAAAATATTGATTCGAGTTTATTCAATTGTTTGTTTGAAAAACCTTTGATTAGAGTTTAGTATGAAAACAACTATATGATCTATTATATGTGTCCTTTTAGGTTTCTGATAGAAACTTTGTTTTTGAAAGCTTTATTTACTTTAAAAAGTTTAGATTCGATATTATGTGAATTCAAGTCTAGCACAATATAAACAATTATAACTAAGTACTAAAACAATAATAATGTAAGTAAGATAATAAGTAAGAGATGGAAAGATCGAACCGCGAGACAAAGGATTTATAGTGGTTCGGCTACGAAGCACCTCTTCGCCCTACTCCACTCCCCGAGCACCTAACTCGAGAGTTTTCTTCACTATGTCAACAAGCTCCCTTATGGCGGAGAAAACCTTACACATCCACACACAACCATTCTTCACAACTTTTCAACAACTACTTCACAACTTCTTCACAATAGCTTCACCACTTCTTCACACTTAAGCATACCTAATGCACACTACTTCTTGCAACACCTATACTCTTGCACACCACAATGCAATTCACAACTTCTCTACCGTACACACCCTTACTAGCCTATATTCCTTATGCTTACTTCTATCTAACTAATATTCACACATTATACACAAATGAATGAATAATATGGCAAATGATGATGCAACAATCAACTTGGATGTGAGAAGATCACAACAAGTTAATACTTCTTGTCTTGAAGGATTGAAGTATTCTTCTCTTGCACTTGAATGGATGAAGCTTGGATCACTTGGAAACAAAAGCTTATGATTATATGATCAAAGGGTTTAAGAGAATAGAAATGGAGATTTAGATCAGAAAGTTTGGAGTGCAAAAGGTCAAGAAAAATGCCAGATTTGAGCCAGTATTTATAGGAAAAAAAATATTGTTCGGGAGCGTGGCCGGTCCCCTTAATTCGGGCCGGTCCCCTTAATAATTAAGGGGACCGCCTCCTTAATAATTAAGGGGACCGCCTTTATAATTAAGGGGGCCGCTCAAAATTTTTTTCCAGGACTTTTGTCTTTTTGTGGGGAAGGTTTTTCCTGAAGAATATAGCCGTTTTTTGGGTAGAAATTTGAATTCAAAATATTTATTTTGAATAAAACATTTCTTATAAATACAAAAACATTTTGTATAAGTTTAAAAATGTTTGTCCCACTTTATAAAAAATGTAAGGTTTGTAAAACTAAAAATTCCTTTGATCATAAAATGCATTAGACACTTTGTTTATTCATACCTTAAGTTATTTGGATGATTATCAAAACATAGAGATATCGATATATGTTAATAACGTTTTTAGGCATTATTTATATCAACAATCTCCCCCTTTTTGATGATTACAAAACCTAAACTCATCAAGTCTAAAAATTAATTTTGAGACATGTATTTAGTGAGTTTATATTCACTTCTCATCCTTTTTGTAGAATCAAAAAGGTTATGCCGAGTAGCTTCATAAATGAAGTTAGACGGGTAGAAAGCTCCCCCTTGATGTTTGCTCCCTCTCATTCGAGGGCACCAAGGAATCGAGCTATGGAATGCATGGCTACAAAAACATGTTAAGAGTACAAGGCATATATATGCAAGGCAAGAATAAAGCAAACATAGATAACTAATCCATTCAAGCATAAAGGATGGTCATATAACACATATGAGCATCATTACAACATTCAATATGCTTGAAGCATATTGATTATAATAAAAAGAAAGAAACAAAATAGTCCTAAATTGCCAAAGAGAGCATTTGGACTTGCTTGCAACAAAAGGTTGGTTGATTCTTATTTGAAAGTGAAAATCATAAGCATATAGTATGCTTAGATAGTTGATGATGGAGTGTTTCGAATGGAAGTGATTGAGTGAGGGTCAAGATGTTGGATTAATAGAGGTATATTTTTGGAGGTGGAGAGTTTTGAGGTGGAGAGTTTAGAGCGGAATCGGTTCATTGAGGGTTAGAGTGTTGTGCTAGTGTATGTGTTGGATGAGATCTAGTAAGAAGATACTCAATCTAAGTGAAATGTTCATTTAAGGCAATGATTTGTTTTTTGATGTGCGTAGGATTGCGACCATGCAACAGGTTTTACCTCTCAAGGGATCTTGAGAAGCTTGCAATCCCACCAGGCAGTGTACCTGGTCAGTGTAGTATAGTGTAGTGGTAAGTACGGGGGATTGATCGTTCTCTCAATGGGGATTGGGTTCGTTAGGATAGAAAAACTACTCTAATAGGTCTAAAGGTGAAGGAAGATTATTTTTGTATTTTTATATTTATGGAAAGCAAGTAAAATCTCGGGTATTGGAGGAGTGGGCGGAATTAGTTGCTAGTCAACTAACCCAAAAACTACAATTGCAATAAAAATAAAATAACAAGAAAATAAAAGGTTGTGAAAACTTATATGGAGACAATGTGTTTACATGGACTTCCTTACTCCCTAACTATCTTTTACCGATCTCTTCTCAACAGCACAACCACGGACCGCAGCAGCCGGCGCGCGCGCCAACAGCCCACGGAGCGAAAGAGCAGAGATGAATCAAAAAGGCTTATGACTGAGTAACACTTCATAAATGAAGTTAAGAGGGTAGAAAAGCTCCCCCCTTGATGTTTGCTCCTCCTCATTCGAGGGCACCAAGGAATCGAGCCTATGGACATCCATGGCCTACACAAACATCGTTAAGAGTACAAGATATAACTGCAGGCAGAATCAAACATAGATACACTAATCCATTTCAAGCTAAAGGATGGTCTATAACACATATGAGCATCATTACAAATTCAATATGCTTGAAGCATATTGCTTACTCACCCATGAGCGAGACAGAAACACAAATATCTCCAACTCCTGAACAACGAACCGAGCTTCTGCGCACTTGCTCGACAACAGACAGTGCTCTCGGCTTGCATTTCTATTTGTAAGTGACCAAATATAAGCATATCAGCCCTACGCGTGCTCTGAGATTCCAGCCGTTCTGCATATCGGCCTGTTTCGCACCAGTGGAAGTCGACTCTGAGTCGACGGTGCCAACACTCTGCTCCGCGATCTTAATAGACAGGTACCATCCTTGGCAGTGCCAGCACGTTCCCTTGCGACACGCGCGAAGTTTCAGCAGCGAATCGGTTCCCATTGCAGGGCGCGTCTAGAGTGTGTGTGGCCTAGTGTATGTGTCTGGATGCAGATTAGTACCCACGCCTCACCTCCTAAACGTGAATCGTCTCTTTAGGCAATGCTTTGTTTTTTGACTGTGCCGTAGCACTTCGCCCATGCACACCAGTTTTACCCCCTCGGGACCCTTCGCAGAGCCTCTGCCACATGCCGCGCACGCTGCTACCCCCTCGGCTCGTGTCTCCACCGTCCATACCGGTGGCCCTCACGTAGCCGCGGCGGGACTTGATCGTTCTCCGTCTCACCTGGCGCGGCACTCTCAGGGCTTCCGTGTAGGATGAACAAACTACCCTCTAATAGGTCTAAAGGTGAAGGACAGATTACTTTTTGCTATCT
Source organism: Artemisia annua (assembly GCA_014162995.1). Classification (NCBI taxonomy): domain Eukaryota; kingdom Viridiplantae; phylum Streptophyta; class Magnoliopsida; order Asterales; family Asteraceae; genus Artemisia; species Artemisia annua. Next base: position 31,019 of record LBNU01033067.1, read on the forward strand.
TCTTATATTTCATGGAAGCAAGTAACCAATCCTCCCGGGTACTTGCGAGCCGTGGGCCGGAACTATACAGCCTTGCGTACCAAACTAGACCACAATCACACAATTGCATAAAATAAAATAAAAGAAAATAGGTTGTGAAAACTTATATGGAGACGATGTGTCGTTACATGGACTCTCCTACCTGCGCTAACTATCTTTTACCGTTATTGATGTATGTATTACTTGCGCTGGATGAGGTGTCATTCTTAACAATTCATGGGGGGATAACATTCCCCCAGATTCCATGAAGATCTTACTCCTCCTCCCTAACACCCTCATGCGTACAATAATCATAGGGATTCGTAAACAGTGCGGCTCATGCTTAAATACCAGACCCTCAATAATCACGTTCCCTCTACCGCTTACATGCTTTCTTAAGACGTCTCAAACGCCATTGTTACGACCCATACTCAGCGCGCCCAAGTGATTGGCTACGCTTTTCTACGCCCTAACCAGTCCCATGACTCCCAACATTCATCCCAACACACCAGTAACTAACACCAACCTCAACAATAATTAATAGTTAGCGCTTTCCACTCTACACTACAGCAAAAACAAGAAATTTAACTAGCATCGCTTCAATGAAAGACCACAGCATCAACAATAATTAACCAACCATACGACACTACTCGATTAACTCTCCTCACGTCAGCGACCCTCATCTTTTACATTGCACACTGAAGCTTTCAAGAGGTAAAACCTATGACAATTACAGCTAAAATCGTCTTTAGGTTTTCCCCACACACAACACCCCACCCACACCAACTATGCCACCCCCTTGTACCAAAAACGTTCCACACCAATGCGCAAAACTAGGAAAATATATATAGATTTTACATTCTGACGGCGTCAGGTTATAGGTTCTGAAGCCGTCAGCTCGCCGTCATTAGGGTTCTCGGATGGCCTAGATTTACTTCTGACGCCGTCACCCTTTAAATTGCTCTGGGCCATCACTCTTTAGATTAACACCTGACGGCCTACTTTCTTTAATACCTGACGCCGTCAGGTGAAAACATCTTGTTTTCTTCATAGGACGTCTAGTGTAATCTGACTTCACTCCTTTGTCAACGTTTGCTGACGGCATCACCTTGTGACTTTGACGCCGTCAGGTAGGAAATCCAGCTTCTTTTGAGACTTTGTCGTTTTTTTCACTTTTATGCTCCAAAAACGTCCAAATATGCATGTTTTCCAGAATTCTTCTCAAAAGTACCTAAAATGACAAAAGGAACGATTTAGGGCAATATTTGATCACATTTACTCGAATTAGGGCTTAAATGACCCCTTAAAACGGGTACACTTTTCGTCTCATCAAATACCCTTACACTTGAGGTTTGCTTGTCCTCAAGCAAATAAGCTTTTATTCCAATCAAAATATGAGTTAGGGATCATTTAACAAATATAAAAGTAATTACAACAAATAGTCATTCGACCCTAATCATAATAAGCACGGAAATCATACACTAGCACCTCACAAATAGTGTTTGGATACTCTCATCTCTCAAGTGTCATAGAATTATATCTCATAAATGAAAACGGAAAGTATCTCTCACTACCTGTCATAGCAAATAGATTCCCATAGGCTTGGGAGAGGATCAATTACTTCTCCACTAGGCGTAAGCACCTAAGATAAACTATCAAAGAGGGCTTTCAAAAGGGTTATAATGTAAGGTGTAGGGATATGATAAACACGGTTTGGTTGGAATAAAGGTATTTTGATGGTGGTGAGTTAACTATCATGATCAAATACATGCACTATACAATGTTGCTAAGCCAAGACTCGACTCGATCTTAAGCTAGAAACAAATTAACAAAAACATAAACAAACATAAAAGAAACGGGATGGTAGTCCGTATGTTTTTTCTACTTTTCTTTTTCTCTATTTTTTGTATTTTTCTTGATTTTTTCGATTCTTTTTTTCATACATTCTTGCCCTACCATCCAAAATAATACATCATAGGGGCCTCGGTTCTCCCCTTACACTTGAATTTTTACATAACTTTACAATTACTATTCTAACGACTCGAATTAAGATAATTGAAAAACTTGGAGTACTTTAAAAATATTTAGCACATATGGGGGTAATAATGTTGTTCTTCCTCATTACTCCATTACACTAGTACTTTACCCATGAGTCCCAATTGTCCCAAAACAATATGTACAAGGATATGACTCGACTTAGCAACCATGTAGTTGATTAGATAATTAATAAAGGGTTTAACAAATGTTGTCACAATAATGCACTAAAGGTGAGTGCATACAAGGTAGGCTAAGGCGATTTGGGTGTACATTTAATTGGGGTGTAACAAATTCTCACTTTGAGTAAGATGCTCAAAGATCGAAATGAAAAGATAGGCTCGGAGGGGTGTACTAGGGGTATCGTGTACCAAAAATGGGTACAACGCAAAGGGTGTGGGAGAATTACTTGACTAATGTAGCCAAAGTAATTAAAACAAAAAACACGGGTGTAAAAACAAAGGGTTAATCCTAATGCCTCTTATCATGTAGTAGATCTAACTACACGAATGTAGTCTCACTTGTGGATTTGAGATAGTCCTAACGCAAGTTCTAGAATCTAGGCGCTACCAGTACACACATCATAGCATCAAAGATGGATGCTTTTCCTACCAATTCTAAGGGTGAACCTCACATATTTGGGGTGGAAAAATTTTTTAGTGGCACGGTTTTGTGCTAGTCATATAATTTCCTATCCATGAGACGCTTATTAAGACCAAAGTCTCACTTCTAAATGTTGTAAAAAATTTTAAATTGGCGCCAAAATTACCCTAACAAATATTTCTCTCGGTTTTATTACAAATTTACTATCAAACAAACAAAAATCAAGCGCGATGGTATTCTCTAAGGTGCCTTCATTTACCCCCCTTACACTTAAACCGAACATTGTCCCCAATGTTCAAATAGAAGATGTAAAAGTAAATAAAATGAAAGAATGAAATCAAATACTCCCCTGATTCGTTTGATGTGGATAGTGAGGTAACATGGTTAGATCTTCTTCCAAGAAAGATGAACCTTCAACGCTTCCCTTCCGAAATATAAATCATTTTCTTGTCCAAAATAACCTGTTAACCTGCGAAAAAGATAAAGGCCAACCTCGCATAAAATCGGCGGTATAATCTATAATAGGATATAATGCTTGTGGAATGAATATTTTTTGCAGAATTCCTGGAGATTATAAGTTAGAGAATTAACAAAAAATTTTTATTTCCGGAAGAAAAACAAAACTTTCAAAAATTGCAGAAAAATATTTCCTGACGCCGTCAGGTTGTAACACCTGACGCCGTCAGAAATGATCTGACAGAATCCTCATGTTAAGTTTCTGGAAAAATTCTGGAAAAACTATATCTTACTTCCTAGAATTCCTGCAAAAATTCATTATGACTCGATAAAAGCATTTGACTCAAACAAATACTAATATGTATGCTAATTTCATTGTTATGATTCATGTTCATTCGTTCTTATAAACCGATTTAGATTTCCCTTACACTTAGCTTTTGCAAAATACCTTTATATGTAGTTAAGACGAAGTTAAAAACAAAAATAAAGCATTTTCACAAGTTAGTTTGAATCATGAATCAATAATAAGAAATATCATACATACGGAAACAAATAAAATCAAATAAACAAACAAATAAAACACACAAAGCATGGGTTGCCTCCCAAGAAGCGCTCTTCTTTATTAACGAGTCTTGTAGCTAGACTCAAAGTCACCCTACATTACGTGACTTCATCTCGCATTATGACGTAACCTTGATAGATATAATCCTTATTATCTGGGTGATGACACCTCAATCGTTCCACACTTGTAGTTACTTCACCCCCTCCTTTGCTGATCAAGCTAACCATCTCATCTTGATATAGGCTTTTAATTGTAAATGGTCCGTACCACCAGGGACTAGGTCCATCGGTGGGTGCCTTTGTCTCTAAATGCCTTAGGAGCACTGAGTCTCCTTTCGTGAATCCAATGTGGCTATCGATCTGCTTCTCCACCTCCACAGAATTCCCTTTTTCATCCTTACTTTCTCCTAACTCATTTTCCTTAAAATTTTTAATCCTTGCCTCCCATGCAAGGATCTTTTCTCTAACATTACCTTGGAGCATACTATGGTCCGCCTCCCTCTTCTTTCGTAAATTAGCTTCTCTTATATATCGTGGGATCGTTGGGAAGCTTATTGTTTTCTTCCCCTTTTTGATTTGGATAGTATTACTCTCGTAATCGATCTGTGCCCTAGTATTCGTGAGGAATGGTGATNAGAATTCCCTTTTTCATCCTTACTTTCTCCTAACTCATTTTCCTTAAAATTTTTAATCCTTGCCTCCCATGCAAGGATCTTTTCTCTAACATTACCTTGGAGCATACTATGGTCCGCCTCCCTCTTCTTTCGTAAATTAGCTTCTCTTATATATCGTGGGATCGTTGGGAAGCTTATTGTTTTCTTCCCCTTTTTGATTTGGATAGTATTACTCTCGTAATCGATCTGTGCCCTAGTATTCGTGAGGAATGGTGATCCAAGGATTATTGGCATATCCGTCTCACTTCTCTCAACGATCATGAAATCGACCGGATACATGAATCCGGCAATGTTGACTAACACATCTTCTGCGACTCCTAACGGGTACTCATAAGAATGTTTTGCAAAGGAAAGTTTGGTACGAGTGATGGACGGCTGTTCGTTGGTTAGTTGAGCGTAAACAGATAATGGCATCAAGTTTACATCGGAACCTTGGTCAGCTACCGCATCCATAAACTTGAGTTTTCCAATGCGACATGGTATCTCAAAGACCCCGTGGAATTCTTGCTTTGCGACTAATTCCGGTCTTATGAGGTTCTCATACAATTGACCTCCGGGTAGTGCGTCAGATTCATCATCTGGTTTCGTCTTATTCGACCTCTTATTGGGTGGATGAGTATGTCGATAATTCCTCACCCAATCGGTTATGGTTTCCTTATTTATCTCGTGCTTGAGGTAATGCCTTACTGGTTGAGACTTTGGTGTTACCACCATTTGGTTCTCACCCAAGGGTGCTTCCTTTTCGTCGTCTGAATTGCGATTGCGGCCGTTGGTGCCCCCCCCTCGTCGAGTGGGATGAGGTCTATCTTGCTGACTTCCATTGTCACTAACTTCTCCCTATCTTTAATTTCACCCCCTCGGATGACGGAGACGGCACTCGCAAATCTATTGTTGGGAATTTCGACTTCTTTCCGCACCAATACCTTTTCGGGAGCTTTTGTTTTTGTGTATTCACTCAAAAGACCCATTATTTCCGCCATCTTTCCATCTACCTCCTCCTTTTGTTTGTACACGGCTTCCTCAAATTTTGCCAATCGTTCGGAGTGTTTTGACATGTATTCTCTCATTCGAACTTCGAATGTTGGACTAAGTTCCTGAGGTGGTGAGCTGGGGCGAGCATACTTATGGAAGGGTCTAGCGACTTCCCTATGGGGTGATTCAAATAATGGTATCTGCTTAATGCTCGAGACCGAATTGACAGTTGCTCTTTGTGGACTCAAGGGTCTTTTTCGTTTCTCCATAAGGTATTCAACCCTTTTCTCTAGTTCACTGACGTCTTCCTCAGTGATTTGGTTGACTTTATCAGGCGATGAGCATGTGTT
>LBNU01033069.1:8546-20573 GCA_014162995.1 Artemisia annua
ATATTGTGTTGTGATTATATATTATCTTTGAGTTCTTCAAAGTACTTCCATTCATATAATAAAGCAAAACGTCACAATATATCTTTAACTAAAACGGGTAATTTGTAAAAGATAATTAACATAAAAAGCGGTAAACTATTCAACCCCCCTTCTAGTTTTCCACAATGTCCATAGGACTGTCAATACTATGAACAACGCCAAGCTCAAAATTGAATTTTCGTATCCAAACAGCTTCCTAGACAAATGGAGTATTTGGTGTGTACGCAACCCTCCATCGCATGCATTTGTTCATGCATGGAGTGACAATTCTTACATGTTTAGTAAATCCCACGTAAACATTCCATTTTTTTCAAACATGTGAGAATATACGAAGAAATATATCCTCACTTCTGTCTATAAGCTAACTTAGACAAGCAGCTACACAAAATAATATATTTATGTGGCTCACGGTAACATTATATATCCAAGGAATAATATCTGATTAGCAAAGAACAAAACTAATGAGACAGATAAATGCAAATCCAAACACTCCTTTGTACAAGCCATTCACACAAACAGAGGAACAAACATGACTCAGCTACATCAACCACACAAGATGATGCTCATGATGAATAGAAGCTTATACAAATGTGGTCAAATGTGATGCAGAGTATTCTAGAAGCTAGTGTAACAGATTTGTTAGTTAGTTAACATTTTGGCACCTTTTTCTGTGTTTTAAATACTTGTATAACTCTCACTTTGACATAATAAGAATCTCATACTTTCTACTTCACTATGTGTTTCTCTCATTCTGTTATATGGTATCAGAGCCACTCCACCACACAATGTGGTGGATAACTGCTCTCAACAACTTTTTCCGATCATCATAACAGATTTCCACCATTAAAACTGTCATAACAAACTTTCCCGCCAAAATTTCTCCACCACAAATCACCATAATCCATCATAACAACCATCACAATCCATCATTACATCATCATAATCAATCACAAATCACTCAATTTCACTCAAATCAACTCAGAATCACTCAATTTCATCAAAATCAATCAAAAATCATATAATCATCATCTTTATTGCTCAAATTCATCTTCCTCACATCAATCTCCTTCAAAACCTTTACAGAATCACCAACAATGACAACTGAAAATCCAGAAACTCATTCTACAACCATTTTTCCACAAGATGACATCAATTCACCACATCATCCTCTCTATTTTCATCCTAATGATCATCCTGGTATGTTACTGATAGCTAAGAAACTCACTGGTTCAGAAAACTATGGGACACGGAAAAGATCAATCTTGATAGCTTTGAGTGCCAAGAACAAATTGAAGTTGCTTACAGGAGAGTATGAAGAACCACTTGCTGACTCATCACTCAAGGTTTATTGGGAAAGGGCTAATGATATGCTTAGCTCATGGATCCTCAATACAGTTTCAGAAGAGATTGGTAATCATCTAACTTTTGTTAATTCTGCAACTGCTTTATGGAATGAACTTCAAGAACACTATTCACAGTTAGATGGTCACAGAGTTTACCAAATCACAAATGAGATAGTGCAACTAAAACAGTCAAACAGGACAATTGAGGTATATTATCATACACTTAAGGGTCTGTGGGATGAATTAGATGCTATTGAAGCCCCATATGCCTGTATTTGTAAATGTGTTTGTGAAAAAGGGAAAGAAAATGGTCAAAGGGAGCAGAGGAAGAGATTAATACAGTTTCTTATGGGGTTGGATGATAGCTATGCAAATATTAGGGGACAAATCTTGTTAATGCAACCTCTTCCTTTGGTAGCAAAAGCTTACAGTATGTTAAGGCAGGAAGAGAAGCAAAGAGATTCAATCAAACAGTCCTCTAGTACTCCGATAGCTCTCAATTCTTTTTAGGAATTCACCCTACATACCACCTCATAGGAACAATCCATCAAATCCACCAAACAACACTGCCTCTAACAATTCCAGTGATAGGAGAAGCAGTTTTAAGAAAGGTGTGTTCTGTGCTTATTGTAAGAAAGAAGGTCATTCAAAGGAAGAATGCTACAAACTTTTGGGCTATCCACCTGGTCATCCTCTACACAACAAATATCAAACACCATCTCAAAGATCTGCAACTACAAACAGGGGAACTAGGTCTGTTCATATGGCTACAAGTGACATTTTACCACCAATGAGTCCCCTTGATGAATGTTCTACTTCTGGGACAACAAACAACACTGAATCACTAGTCAATGCTAGAATGGATCAGTTGCAAAACCAGCTCAACCAGGTGTTATTGATGATGCAATCTGCACAGCCAGACACACCTAGCACCACACCTCACATGGCAGGTATATTATCCTTCTCTCACAATGTCAAAGTTCCTCTTAAGATGACAGGTATTCATTCATTTAACTCTACTGCTGCTATGCACTCTTTCATTGCCTCTAATATATCCAAATCATATTTTATATGGATCATTGATAGTGGAGCCACAGATCATATTTGCATTTCACTAAGTCTCATGCATAACATCACCAAACTCACCACACCAATAACTGTTTTCCTACCCAATGGTCAGTCCACAATGGTTCAGTACACTGGTTCAGTACAACTCACACCCAAACTCACCATCCATGAAGTTTTCTACATACCTAATTTCACCTACAACCTAATCTCCATAAGCAAGCTACTTCACAAAACACCTTTCTCAGTTACTTTTACTCATGACAAGTTCACATTTCAGGACCATGATGGCACTACTACAACAGGCACCCTCCATGGTGGATTGTATCTCCTTGATTCAACCAACACTTCTGCAATTCCATCCACAATCAATTCTACCACTTCTCATCTCTGGCACACAAGGTTGGGGCACACACCACTTCAAGTCATACAGAAAATCAAAAATATTTCCATGTTTCCTTGTAATTCAGAAAACAAATGTACCATTTGTCCTTTAGCAAAGCATCATATTCTACCATTTCCTTCTAGTTCTTCTCATGTAAAGTCAAAGTTTGAACTCATTCATCTAGATGTATGGGGCCCTTACAGGCATCCAACAATTAATAAATGTTCTTACTTTCTCACAATTGTGGATGATTATTCCAGAGCCACTTGGACTTATTTGTTACCAAACAAACAACATGTATTTTCCACTTTCAAAATCTTTCACAAGTCTGTCCAAACACAGTTTGAAACACAAATCAAAACCATAAGGAGTGATAATGGTTCAGAATTCATTAACAACACTTTCACTTCATACTTACAAGAACATGGTATCACTCACCAAACATCATGCCCCTACACTCCACAACAGAATGCCAGAGTTGAGAGAAAACACAGACACCTACTAGAAATGGCAAGGTCTATCCAATTTCAAGCCCATTTTCCTATTCATTTCTGGGGTTACAGTCTACTAGCCTCCACCTACATCATCAACAGATTACCTACTCCCACTTTAAACAACAAAAGCCCATATGAATTACTTCACAACTCACCACCAATCCTAGATCACATGAGAACAATAGGCTGTCTTGCATATGCCTACAATCACACCACTGACAAATTTGACAAAAGAGGTACACCCACAGTCCTAATAGGATATCCAAACAACCAAAAAGGTTATCTCCTTTATGATCTCAACACACACAAAACCATCACAAGCAGAAATGTACTCTTTGATGAAGCCAAATTTCCCTTCTCAGAACCCAAACAACCACAACCATCTTCTACAACACACACATCACCATCCCATGTCTCATATACTCCCAATTACACTACTTTCATACCAACAACACCATTTCCAACATCATCTAATTCAACAATCCCATCTGTCTCACCTTCACCTACCCAATCACCTTTACCAACAACATCACATCCATCACCCACACCTACTGAATCAGTGTCAGAACCAACAACAACACAGCCATCACCCACACCCACTGAACCAATACCTACACCTTCATCTACTTCATCTACATCAGACTCATCATCATCACCTTCTCCATCTTCTACTAACCTTAAACCAAACACACAAGTACCTTCTCCACCACCACCACCACTCAGAACTTCCACCAGAACTAAACAAATACCTTCTAAACTCAAAGATTTCCACTATCACCTTCCTAAATCTTCAACTCACAGCTCTCACAACCACAAATTTCATCACTTAAACTACATTAATTATTTAAATTTATGTCCTCCTTCATTACATTACATAAATAACCTTGACAAGCACATTGAACCAACTTCATTTAAACAAGCAATCAAAAATCCAAAATGGATAGAGGCAATGGATAAGGAAATTGTAGCTTTAGAGAAGAATGGTACCTGGATTCATACAGAGTTACCACCTGGAAAGATACCAATTGGCAGCAAATGGGTATGGAAGATCAAGTTTCATGCAGATGGTACAGTTGAGAGATACAAGGCAAGATTAGTGGCCAAAGGATACAATCAAAAAGAGGGTGTGGATTACCAGGAAACCTTTGCACCAGTTGCAAAGATGGTCACTGTCAGAACATTCTTGGCCATTGCAATTCATCATGGATGGGAAATTGAACAACTGGATGTCAATAATGCCTTTCTTCATGGTGATTTACATGAAGAAGTCTATATGACAGTGCCTCAAGGTTACTCACAAACACTTCCACCAAACACTGTATGCAAGCTTCAAAAGTCTCTATATGGTCTGAAACAAGCAAATCGACAGTGGTTTGAGAAGTTAACAACCTTTCTTGTATCTCTTGGGTTCAAACAAAGTAATGTGGATACTTCTCTTTTCACTTTCCAAAAGGGTACTACTTTTCTCAGTCTATTGGTATATGTGGATGACATACTTCTAGCTGGCAATGACATTACCATGATCAAATCTATCAAAGCCAATCTTAATGAGAAGTTCAGTATCAAAGAATTGGGTCCTCTTCACTACTACCTTGGCATTGAGTTTTTCAGAAACAAAGATGGTCTTGCAATGACACAAAGAAAGTATGCAATGGATCTGGTCAATCATGCTGGCTTACTTGACACAAAACCCTCTGCCATACCACTCAATCCTGTTACTAATCTTTCAAAGGATGATGGTGATCTTCTTCCAGACCCTTCCATCTATAGAACACTGGTTGGCAAGTTGTTATATCTCACAATCACCAGGCCTGACTTATCCTTTGCTGCACAGGCCTTGATTCAATTTCTACAACAACCAAGAACATCACATATGAAGGCACTTACTAAAGTCATCAGATACATCAAACTCACACTTGGACAAGGTCTCATGTTTCCAGTACACAACTCTCTCAATCTTCTGGCTTATTGTGATAATGACTGGGCTAGTTGTCCAACAACAAGGAGGTCAGTCACTGGCTATGCTATCTTTCTGGGCTCCAGTCTTATTTCATGGCAATCAAAGAAACAACTTGTTGTATCTAGATCATCCACAGAGGCTGAGTATAGGGCATTAGCAGACACTAGCTGTGAAATCACTTGGATCATGTGTCTACTTAAGGAATTCCAGCTAAATCCTACTACTCCAGTTCCTATCCTATGTGACAACATCTCAGCTATTGCTCTAGCTTCCAATCCAGTCCACCATGCCAGGACTAAACACATAGAGATTGATTGTCATTTTGTCAGGGACAAGATAAAGGCTGGACAAATCAAACCTATCTACATCTCCACCAAGGATCAGTTAGCAGACATCCTTACAAAAGGTTTAAGCAAACCTCTTCATTACAACTGCTTGTCCAAATTGGCCTTGTGTAATCCTTACACACTACCAATTTGTGGGGGGGATAATGAGACAGATAAATGCAAATCCAAACACTCCTTTGTACAAGCCATTCACACAAACAGAGGAACAAACATGACTCAGCTACATCAACCACACAAGATGATGCTCATGATGAATAGAAGCTTATACAAATGTGGTCAAATGTGATGCAGAGTATTCTAGAAGCTAGTGTAACAGATTTGTTAGTTAGTTAACATTTTGGCACCTTTTTCTGTGTTTTAAATACTTGTATAACTCTCACTTTGACATAATAAGAATCTCATACTTTCTACTTCACTATGTGTTTCTCTCATTCTGTTATAAAAACACATAAAGCTTGATTCCTATATCTCCTAGCTTGACCCCCGCGCTTAATTAGTTCAGAAAAGCTCGTGTTGGAAACGAGCAGGTTTGGTCTTATACACCAGTCGCGTAATCCTAATGGCATGTTCATTTTTTTGTTGGAGTCCGATAAAATTCATCAAGGAAAAGCCCGTCTAGATTAATTAAGAGGTGATCTTCTTCAAGCTGCACATTTCTGACTGGGCCAAGAGAAAAGATTTGAACAATCAAGACTCCATAATTTAAAATGATAAATTGCTACTACGTATATAGTAAGAATGATTAGCAAAGAACAAAACATGTAAAGCTTGATTCCTATATCTCCTAGCTTGACCCGCGCTTAGTTCGGAAAAGCTCGTGTTGGAAACGAGCAGGTTTGGTCTTATACACCAGTCGCATAATCCTAATGGCATGTTCATTTTTTTGTTGGAGTCCGATAAAATTCATCAAGGAAAAGCCCGTCTACATTAATTAAGAGGTGTTCTTCTTCAAGCTGCATATTTCTGACTGGGCCAAGAGAAAAGATTTGAACAATCAAGACTCCAAAATTTAAAATGATAAATTGCTATATAGTTAGACCCAAAAGATCAAACTGGAGCAGGTTATGGGACATTAGGATTTGAACATGTAAACTCCTTTACGGAGTAACAAACTATTTGATATACTCTTCATCTTAGTTATGCATGCTTATGTAATGCTGCATCAAGTCGTTGTAAGAATAATTGATTCTGTATTTGATTCAAGTTTCACATGATTTAAATCGTACAAAATTATTCTTAAAATCAAGTACAAACAAGGTGACATATTGGAAACGATCAACATGCACATACATAATACTTATTTTAGGCTCCAAATTCTCATAAAACGTAGCAAACAAGAATTACTTGATCTTTTTAAACACAAACTCAAAAGGAGTACCACTCGACGCAAGATATCTAACCCCATTATCCACAACAACGCTCACATTAAAGCAAGTGTGAGGACCAGCACCACAAAAATAGGGACAATGTTGAAGCATGTAACTATGAATCTTTGGACTTGTTGGCTTAGGATACTGCACAATCTGAAAACACGAAGCAGCTGTATCAAATAACCCGCCCGTTGTAATCAAGTTTTTAGGTGCCTTTGCTTCAGCATCATCGATTTTCCAGAATGTCGACACGTCACACCCACTCTTAGCACTTCCCGAGTCAATACCAAGAATGCGTGATGTTTTTAGATAATTTTCTTTAGCTACCTGAGTAAAGCTGAATTTACCACCTATGTTAACCTCAGCAGGGTCCTGAACAACGTTAAATGGGCAAATTTTATTATTATTCTTTTTATCGGTTAACTTAATACCGCCACCCTTAGCCCAAACGACTGGACCAATGTGATACGGAACGTTGTTCAAGACTTTATTGCCTCTAACATCGTATACAACATCATCGGCCGCAGATGCGGTGTGGATTATGAACACAAGGAAGAGAATGAAAAAGAGTGGCGACTTCATGTTATAAATGTTTTGATTGATGTTTGGTGTGATGGTCAAGTAAGACATAGGTTGTTATTTATAGGCAGTTAACAAACCAGTTTTTCATTGATAATACCTCTTTTGGACAATTTGTTATTTATAAAATGATTTTAAACATGTTTATCAGCTTATATAGATTAGTCATCACCGACGACTTTTTTATTTTATTTTTTATTTTTTATTTTTTTCCCGCTTTATACAATGATAATAGACCTCTCAATGGGTGACAATTGGGGGTTGGGAGACCCTACAACCAACTTGCAAAAGTAAAATAACTAAAGTTAAAATAACTAACTACACTAAATCAAAAGATTTCAACATACATATAAAGTCGAAAAATATCAGTTTATATGCATACGAAATTAAGAGTGCTTGATAACAATAATTTTACTACAATATATATTTTTTTTAATTAGTTTGGATGCACTTAAACATACGTATTATCATATAATCACATGATATAATCTTTTCAGATAAGTAACCAAGTAGTGTAACTTTTGTGAAACACAATTTCATAAAATGTATGTGCTTAGGTCAAAAGATGTTGCACATCCCTCTCAATTGTACGGTTTCATCGTCCAAAGTGAATCTTAACATGAAAGTAGTGTGTGGAAAACTTAACAATTGGATATTAATTTTGAGATGGAGGAAGCAATATTTATCAAGGTTTTGCTAAACACAATTTTCTTTTAAAACTATGATGAAGCTCGTTATATTGAAAAACATTTGTAAATATGAACACACTTGATATTGATACATGAATTACATTAAAACTCATTTAAATGACCAATTATTGTTTGAAAATATTTTTGAATACTAAACTTAACCATGACTCTTAAGTTCATAGTTAGCAAAAACCATAATTCTTAATAGTTAACAACATATCCCGGTGCTTAAAACAAACCTAAAAGGCTATGAGCTAACAAAACATACGTCAATTACTGTGTTAGTTGTTAGAGCAAAGGGTATGGTAGCGTAAAGGGGGAGGGCTCTGCTAAGGCCGCCATTGCCACACCGGAAACCATGACGTTATCGCTTGGACCATTGCCTTGGCCTGTGTCATACTTCACGACTTTCAATTTCTTTTTGACCATTTCTTTTGCAAAGGCTAAATTTGCATTTTTTTTTTTTTTTTTCAAATTTAACAATAAATATACCAACAAACAACATTATTTTTACATAAAACTTTTATCATTTTTTCACCTAGAACACTTTCAATATGGAACCTATTTACGTTTTCCATGATGAAGATGAATATCATCTTTTGATGGAAACTTACGAGTATCATTGAACTTTGGAAAACAAGAAGCTCAAACCTCAGTTTCAAGGAATACGATACATCGTGAACGAGAACCTGCATATGAACGTTTGATGAACGACTACTTTGATCCTCTTCTCAGACATTTAAAATTCTTTAGAGTCTGACTCGATTGTATGGCTTAAATTAGTTTAGTGTTATTATGGAATGCATTTTCAACACTGGATGCATTTGATAAATATTTGTAAATGGGTGAACACGCGAAACGCGATTGTCTTAATTTTTTACAATTTGCATTATTTACTTATTACATATCTGAGTATTTTAAGGAAATCAGATTTTAATGATATCCAAAATATATATACTAAATACGAAGTGGTTCATGGGTTTTGGGGAATGCTTGAAAGCAAAATTGTATGTATTAAGAATAGACAAAATTTTCGAAGTCAAGGTGCCAACAATTTTTTAGAGATGATAAAAAAATACCTAACTATAATGATTGAAGATGTTGCATCCTAGAATTTGTGGATTTAGCATGCCATTTTTTGTGTGACCGGTGCAAATAACGACCTTAATGTTCTTAATTATTCACTGTTATCCAACGACCTTATTGATGACATCGCCCTGGTGGCTCAATTTAAAGTAAATGTAGTTACATATGACACAGGGTATTACTTAGCTGACGTGATTTATCCACAGTGGGCTACTTCTGTCAAATCATTTTTTGTGTCAAGAGATGAGAAACATTTGCTCTTTAAGAGAAGACTTGAAAGTGCAAGAAATGATGTCGAATAAGCTTTTGGTGTCCTCTAAGAACGTCGGAGAATCATACAACAACCAACCCATTTTTACAGTATCACCAAGATATGAAGAATTGTGTACACTTGCATCATATTGCGTCACATAATTCTCTAAAATCAAAAGTTTGCGATAAGTGGTGCTAATAAGGAGTTTGTTGATACATTGGTTGTGGTTGTTCCAAAGCTAGAGGATAATGGTTATACTCGGGAACTATCCATATTGAGTATGAATAAAATCTTCCTAGGTGTTGTAACTGTGTCATTTCTAGACATTCACTCGGTACTATCCCAAGGTTACAAAGGAGGTCCGTGAATCTAATTTACATGTGGATGATGAGGGTTTTCGTGGGGTTACAAAGGGGTCAAATGGGTTAATCATAAAACGGCCTTGAGACCTAAATACTGATATTAATACAGACCAGTTTTTGAATGTAAGTATGGTGCTACATCATATAAAAAGTGTAAAGGTGAGAAGAATGTGGATCATTCATCAAACAATGAGGCTTGTTCAAATGGCACAATCAAGAGTTCAAAGATTACAAGTTCTACTAGTACTATGACTGGTATTTCGATTTTTTTATGCTTTTAATCTATACTACTATATAATGCATTTGGGACTATTCTATAATTAGAAAGGCTTAAAATTCAGACTTTTTTCTTGCTTATTATGGAAAGATTTCAAAATTAATTTGTTAGAAAGCAAGTTGGTTAGGAAGTTTGTTAGGAAGCGGTTTGTTGTTCAAACTAAAATTATTTGGCTTAACCATCTCTAATATTTCTACTTATAAATCATGAAAACAACTAAACATGTAACAAAATAACCCAAAATATAATCACACGGTACCCGCTGCCGCATTGCGCGGGTACCGTTCTAGTTTGATTAATAATGATGAGGGTTTTGTGGCAAGTTCGATTCGACTAAAGTAGAAAATCCAAGTGAAAAGAAGATTGAACAAGAGGCTAATTCGCATAGTGAGGTTGAGGATGTATATGATGAGACATCTTTGTTTATGGTCTCTAATAAGACTAATGGGAGTAGTGGTGCGAATGCTGCAAGTTTGCGTGAGGATGATGAATTTGACATGTATGATGTCTATGATTTAACTGAAGAATAGAAGGCATTATGTAAATCGTTAGACATTTCTCTTCGTGGTCGAATTAGACGTTAGTTTATGTTTGGTGTCATTTTGGAGTTAAATATATTCTAGTGATTAATTGTTGTCTTCTTTATAGAGGTAGCAGTGTTGGTAGTTGTATCTGTTATGTTTGCTTTACCGCCTATATAACGTGCTGAGATGTGTGAATCACTCACATTCTATGTACTTAAACATTTTTTAGTAATATATTTACCAGGTGTAACAACCTTTTACCCAAAAAAAAGTTTGCGATAAGTGAATTCAACGAGTTGTATATTAACCCGCATCCAAGTATACAACGTGCATGGATAAAGAGACGTATTGTGCAACAAAGAAGAGCAAAAGTATTATGTAATAAACATGCACATGAAACTCTTTCACGACATCTTATGGAGCATATTTTACAATAACAATAAGATTTTTAATTGATAATTTTATGTATTTTTTTTTTTTTCGTAAGNTTTTTTTTTTATCTTTCTTTGTTTTTATGTAATTTGTATTTTTTATTTTAATGAAGAAAAAGTTTAGATGGTTTGAAATAAATAAAAAAGAAAAGAAAATATTAGTTCCTAAAACGGGTGATATGATTATGCGGGAAATTGATTTTCTGAGTGTGAGCAATAGGGTTGTGTTAATTAAAAAACCCGGATGTAACATGACGTGAAACCGCTAATATGTTATGACTTGAGCAACCACACCTTTTGGTGTTACTACACTCATAACAACAACAAATCTCGCCATAACAGAGGTACATAAGATATAGTCAGGTATGAAGAAGACAAGATGATACACCTAAAAATAGTTTTTACTGAAAAATCTCCGTCAAATTTTAATGGGTGTAAATTTCTAACAAACTTACCATTCTAACAAATAACACTAATCACATGTTCGGATAAAAGAATCCAATGTGTGGATGATTTTCGGAAATCATTGATTCTTCCATAATTGCTCTTCCATGATGGACTGTTTTTTCCCTCTGTCTACAGAACTATAAAGATAATATCAGGATACGTAGTGTATGCCCCTTCAATGTCGAGAAAGGTCGTATACCAATATATCCTTTAAGGAAGAAACTAAATACATCACGACATGATTTGCACACATATAAAAGTAAACAACATCTTTACACAAAAAAAAAAAAAAAAAAAAAAAAAAAAAAAAAAAAAAAAAAAAAAAAAAAAAAAAAAAAAAAAAAAAAAAAAAAAAAAAAAAAAAAAAAAAAAAAAA
>LBNU01033069.1:20916-54946 GCA_014162995.1 Artemisia annua
ACAAAAGAGAGAGAGTTTGTGTTGACGTATATGCCGGGAGAGCAAGTCATACCGGATACGTAATGATGATGTGCCGGAGGACACGAAAGCGGAGGGCATTACTGCTGACTGAAAGTCCCAAGTGATTCTGACAGGCGACACGTAACACCCGCCGCCACCAGATGTTTTCAGGGATTTTGTCTAGACAAGTGGGCCTGACACCTAGCTACAAGGTACCGACTTAACCTCCAGCACCCATTGGACAAGTAGGCTGACACCCTACCCCACACAGGTACCAAGGTTGGGTAGTATAAATACACCAACCATATTTATTGCTCACACCTAACACACACTCACGCACTCTTACTCCCATTTAATTCATATACCTTTCGGTCTCTTACACACACACTTACTCTCACGCCGGAGCTTGGTCCTGGGACAACACCTGGGGCGAGCTAACGTGCGCGTTCTCTTGTGCAGATAACCAGGGATCTCGCTAGAAGGAAGGGGAACGGATCTTTGCTTCAACAGCTTGTAAACAATCTAGTGTTTTATAAATCAGCTCTTATTTGTGAAAAGCAATTTAGAACTGGTCCCTATCTAGTGTATATCTTTTTTGCGCTTCGCAAAGCTTAAAGAGAACTGGACGGGTGGTGCTATTTACTGATTTACACTCTTACTCCATTCAGTTGTTTGTATCCTTTCCTTTTTTGGTACATAATACATCTTCAATAATTGTCGACCACCAAATATCATTATTCTGACCATTCTGAGTCTCTGAGATACACCATTGATTATTAGGAAAATGGCAAAATGAAAATATATACCTATTTTTTACTAAAAGATAAAAAAGAATATGGATTTGCACCGTTTTCTAGTCACAAATGTGCTATATTTCCAATTTTCTTATTTTCTTATACTATATTGAAAATATACTATGTTTTCAAATTTCTTATAATAATTAGAGACATTATTAAAAACTATCAGTAAAATTAAAGAAAGTGTCACTAGGAGTCCAAAGTTGTCTCTATAAGTAGAGAAAAATGTCACTGAAAAGACGCAAAAAATGAAAACAACTGCCGAAAGTAGAAAACTCCCTAAATTTAAGAAAAAATATAACTCTATGATTAAACAGACTAGTTTTGCAAAATTTTACTACCTGATAAAGAATTAGAAATTTTTTTTCTTTTGGGAACCCGAAATTTCCGACCTTTTGATAGACTAATAGATTAGGTTTAATCGCACCGCCACATGAATTAAAACCATGTAAAATCTTTCTTTTTTGGAAAGGTTGACATGACCACTAACCACATCATGTTTGTTTGACACAAGCAAATTGAACTTGAGACCTGTTCAGTTAGTTATGACAAATTGACCATCATAAGCCTTTTATCACTAGATTACATATGAGAAGTTACGTTAAAACTAATTATTTTTATCATTCCCGTTATTAACTCCTTTGTCCATCCTCGATTCTACATATATGCATCAATCGTGAGTCAAGTTACCTTTTTCGTTCAAAATCAACTTTCGTATGACATGAACTTGTTTAGGGTTTAACCACTGATCAATAGTAAAAGATCCTATATAGTGAATTAGTGATATAGATTTCATAAGATCTTGTTTGAACATCAAAAAAATATTAAGGAAGTATTCTTACAAAAAGTTTAAGCAAACCTCTTCATTACAACTGCTTGTCCAAATTGGCCTTGTGTAATCCTTACACACTACCAATTTGTGAGGGGGATAATGAGACAGATAAATGCAAATCCAAACACTCCTTTGTACAAGCCATTCACACAAACAGAGGAACAAACATGACTCAGCTACATCAACCACACAAGATGATGCTCATGATGAATAGAAGCTTATACAAATGTGGTCAAATGTGATGCAGAGTATTCTAGAAGCTAGTGTAACAGATTTGTTAGTTAGTTAACATTTTGGCACCTTTTCTGTGTTTAAATACTTGTATAACTCTCACTTTGACATAATAAGAATTTCACACTTTCCACTTCACTATGTGTTTCTCTCATTTTGTTATAATATTGCATTAGGAAGTTTCTTATGTAGCTAATATTGATAGGTTTTACAACTTTTACTTTCTTAATGCTGTCATTGTGAACGATTTATGGACGCATGCACCATTGCTCTTCTATCATATAAAGTTGTCCAAATAACTCTAGGAATTGCCAAAATAGACAAACTAAAAATCTCTAAAAGGTCAAAAACGATCGAGATCTTATAAAGGAAAATTTTACATTAAAAGATTAATAGCATTAGAAACAGTACATAGGCATTTCGAGCCGATTACAATACAAATATAGAAGTGTTTATTGTAAAGTCAAGGAAAAACAAACACAGCCTTTCTCATACACACCTGATATACATCACTATGAAAATATTGGCCTTCCATCTATTCACCCATGCGAATGATACAACGAAGACCTTCACCTTTAAGCATCAGATCAAACGCCTTATTGATCTCGGAAAATGGCACTTCATGCGTAATGAACTTCTCCAACTCAAGTTCCTACAGCAAATTAACCAAAAAATTTGTCAATTTCCAACCATATGCTTCCACTTAATATTTTTGTTCAAATGTACAGTTATGGGCTAATTACCTTGTTCATATACTTTTCGACAACAGAAGGAATATCGGAACGAGGTTTATAGTTTCCAAAAAAGGTACCCTTGAGAGTCCTTTCGTTCAATAGATTAAGAGGATTTGTCTTGAAAACGGCATCTTTATGTGGAACGCCCACAAGAACAGCAACACCCCATCCCTGTACGTATACTCACAAATCACAATTATTTTTTACATCTTGGTAGCACAAACACCAAATATTACAAGTAGGACTATAGAAAAGTTAAAAGTAAACTCTTACATCATGAACACATTCGAAAGCAGATATCATTGCATCAACGTGGCCAGTACATTCTACACTCCTATCAACTCCACCATTAGTCATTTCCGCAATCACTTCTTGTACTGGTTTCTTGTAGTCTTTTGGGTTCACAAACTCAGTCACCCCAAATTTCTTTGCTGTTAAAACGAAGAAATGTATTATTAGTTTTCATAAAACGTTTGTACTTGATAAATCTTTAAATTTGTGTTAAAACTTACCAAGTTCAAACCGGTTGGCATTGAGATCAACACCAATGATCCTTGATGCACCAGCAATTCTAGCACCTTCAGCAGCCTGACCACAAATAAATCATTAGCACCATTAACAGTAAATATATACGGTACATGTTTAAAGAGTTGCAATATGAATAACTCACAGCTAGTCCCACAGCTCCTAGTCCAAAAACCGCTACAGATGAGCCCTTTTTTGGTTTTGCAACATTTAAAGTAGCACCTAGGCCTAAAATTACAAAATCATTTTGGTCAAGATAACATTAACAAAGTCGATAAAAGCAACAAAATTGATAATTACTGCTGTCACTTATTTTGTACCTGTGGAGATTCCGCAACTTAAGACACAAACTTTGTCTAAAGGGGCTTCAGGGTTAATTTTAGCAAGACATCCAACATGAACAACCGTGTACTCGCTAAAAGTAGAAGTTCCAACAAAATGGAAAATGGGCTTTCCATTGATTGAAAACCGAGATTTCTCATCATTAATCATGACTCCACGATCCGTGTTGATCCTGAGAAGGTCACACATATTGCTCTCCTCAGACTTGCAATGAGCACATTCTTTGCATTCACCCGTAAAAACAGGAAGGACATGATCCCCTGGCTGAAGATCAGTCACTCCTTCACCAACACTCTCCACAACCCTATTCACATTAGTAAATGTCAGATTATGTATCGAATCAGGTATTAATACAAGAAGTGAACATAAGGACATACCCTCCAGCCTCGTGTCCTAGAATTCGAGGAAATACAGGATTTTGACCCTGAAATTCAAAGTAAAACAAACATTTTCACTTTTTTTTTTAAAAGGAAATTTTGTACTCTACTATATGAACAGGGCCACTAAAGTTAATGTGACAAGTTAAATAAGTCTCTTTAATTTTAGCGACTCATTGCATACACATTATTATTGGTACAATATCCAAACTTAACATAGATCATATACAATTTGTAAACAATGAAGCTAGTGGATTTACCTTAGCTTCCCAAAAGTAAACATCAGTATGACAAAGAGAAGTGACAAGAATCTTAATACGAACTTCCATTTTCTGCGGTGGCGCCACCTCAACTTCTTCGATCACTAGTGGCTTTCCAGCCTCCCACGCCACCGCGGCTATGAACTCGCTGGTGTTATATACAAACGTTACTAATATTTCAAAAAGAACAAAGTTACATGGACATAATGACAAATCAAACGTATACCTTTGCATCGAATCACTTTACCGATTGTGCTGGACATTTTTTGTAACTTGTTACTTGATCACTTTAGGGAATATGAAAACTAATTTGCGTTGTTTGTTGTTTGAGATGAAGTATAGAAATGTGAATAAATGTGTATTTATAGGGGTCAAGTGAGCTTATTGGTTACTAAAATCCACCAATGATTCATAAGAATTAAAAACCAGCCACCAGGTTTTAGTTTGACGGGTTTCATAAAATGAGTTGACTTGTAAAATCCACCGTTTCGAATGAAAACAATAAACTGTTTATAAATCTTGGTTTTTAGAACTAAAAAATAAACATTAATTTTGTCTGACTAACTTTTTATCATTAGCTTTAAATTCTTTTTCTACTTTCGGATTATCGTA
Organism: Artemisia annua; assembly: GCA_014162995.1. NCBI lineage: Eukaryota > Viridiplantae > Streptophyta > Magnoliopsida > Asterales > Asteraceae > Artemisia > Artemisia annua. Next base: position 25,627 of record LBNU01033069.1, read on the forward strand.
GTATTAAATTTTAAACTTCCTATTTATTACTATTTCCATCTCATAATAAACGTTCGTATTGCTAGCTTAAATATCCCAGAATAATTGTTTATGTTGTATTCCAACCAATGAAAAAAGATTTTGTGAATCGAGATGATATTTAATAAGCGGAGAGCGTAATTAGTGGGACTTCTTAAAACTTTATTCATTTTGAAAGTAAATATTTATTATGAGACGGCCAGAGTATGTTTTTCTCATAAAGAATTCGATGCCTTTATGGTATGCTTGTAATCTTATTTGTAACTAAATAATCAAGTATCGAGCTTAGTGAATGTTAACTATGAGAAAATACGCAAAGTTATTTTATTGCTATTATAGTAATCTCTGAATATTTATAAGGGAATATTTCGATCTATATATATACTGGAAAATGATTATAGAGGTATTCATATGTCTAATGTTTATTTTTGGATATATGATTTAAACCACTGCCAAGATACCTAACTCGATTAAATTAGTATATTCTCTTTGTCTCATATTATATGTTTATATTACTACTATTTTGAGATGTTCAAAAGAAATGTTCACTTAATCTTTCAACTATTTTACCGGGTTGAAATAAATAATAAATTTGATTTGAAAACGGCGTGCATTTTGCAAAATGACATTTATTAGTAGACGGACGAAGCATTTAGTAATGAGAACATACACATGTCAAATTGTTTATGCATGAATCATCATCTTTTTACAAGACTACGCGCGCGTTAGAGTTATATATATTAAAAGAATAAAGTGTTTACAAAACCGTATACATTAAGAACTTTGAAGGCAAAAAGTATTGTTAAGAAACAGAAACCGGTTCCAGATAATATGTTGACGGTATTAGAAAGCATGCATTGTTTTCACTTATTCCTCGACCCCACCATGTCAATAAAAATTGTTATTCCCATTCTTATTCTATTCAAAGTTTTAACAAAGGTTTACCGTGAATAACAAGTTTTTAGTTCTTTCTTTCTATATTCGTTATGTCTATATGCATAGCTACACTTGTGAAAATTTTGGGTCGTTACAACTTATAACAACAAAAAAGAAATAAATTGTCAGTGTCAACACTATAGATATTTTCCTTTGAAGGACATATATCACATCAAATTTATTAAACGTTAAAAAAATTTTCCATGGAAGTGACAAGGTTATTATCATGTTACGAATAAGTCAGATAAGTGATGTGATGCCGCCTAGGGTACGAGAAAATAGCTACTCATATTACATTGGAAAGTTACTGATATTACATTGGAAAGTTAGTTCAATTGATGGTTCATGTCGTATTTGGAAACGGATTAAAAGATACGGAGTGTACACCGATTATACGGAGTGTACACCGATTAAATTACGAAACCTTTCTTACTCAAATAATGGTGGTATAGAAATTAGGTAGTTGATAAGTGCAATAAGTCATACTATTTAGTGAATAGTTGAAAACCTAAACACTTAGAATCAAAAGTGTTCTTGTTTTGTGTTTAAAAAGGGTTCTTGTTTTGTGTTTAAATCAAAAACATCACACTTGGTTTTATCCCAAATAGATAGTCGTGTAACGCGAGCAATTAGGACAAAATAATTTTTTTTGAAAAATGATTATACAATTCTAAATGATATTAAACTATTGATTATTTTCACCCAACTGGAAAGATTCCAAACTTAAATGAATACCATAAACAATCAAAAGAAACTATTTGTGATAATCAGTGGTGACTACAATGAAGCATATGGCGGCTAATTTCTTCAAACTGAATAAGTTTGAAGGAATTGACTTTAGGAGATAGCAAAAAAGATACACATCTTCTTTTCCAGCATGTGGTGTATGTTCTTAGCACACCAATCCTAGATGACGGTGATGATAGCACCGTGGAACAAATAATTAAGAAGAACAAATGAGAGAATGATGACAATGTTTGTTGATGTTTGATCCTCAATGGCATATCTAACTCTCTCTTTGTAATTTATCAAAATGTTGAATTTGTTAAAGAACTATGAAATTCTTTGGAGGCTAAGTATATGTCTAAGGATACTTCTAGTAAAAAGTTCCTTGTGATAAATTTTAATAATTACTAGATAGTCGATTCCAAACCTTTCATAAACAATACAATGAACTTCTTCACATACTTAGTCAATTCACACAACACGAAGTGAACATGGATGAGGCTATTTCGGTCTCTTATCTCATTGATAAACTCCTTCCTTCTTGGAAATATTTCAAGCATACGTTTAACCATAAGAGAAATGAATTAAGTCTTGTTGAGTTGGGCAGCCATTTGCGTACTGAGGATTCACTCGGGGCGCGTGAAAATGACAAGCCAAAGAGCAACAATGTTGCTGATATGTCCGCAGTCAATAAAGTGGAACATAATAACTCCACCATGTATAATGACAGTAAAGGAAAACGCAAACATCATGATAACAACAAGGCTGGTAAAAAAAAGTCAGTATTGAATTGTTGGAAGTGTGGCAAAATTGGAAGATTGAAAAAGGATTGCAGAAGTGTTAAGATTGGTAACAAAAATATACCAATCGTTCATACATAAACAGTTCAAGGAATGACTCTAATAACCAACTGAAAAGTCAGAATATATATAATAGTTCTTTTCAGATTTATTATATTACGTATATATCTGAAGCTTATTTTGTATAGGATGATGATGTTACGTGGTGGGTTGACTCTAATGCTACTACCCGTGTTTATTTATTTCATGTTTTGCAATGTACTCCAGATTAAAAAGAACTTGGTTTCCCAGTAGTGTTTTAAATAATTGCTGTAATAAACAAGTCATTGAATATGATAAATTTGTTTTGTCAAAACATGGTATGTTGTTGGTTTTGGTTATATGTGCAACCAAATGTTTGTTGGTTTTGGTTAATATTTATTAATACCAGTCTTTGAAATGTGTAGGAGTTTGGTGGTCGTCACCCACATGGCTTATAAACATGCACAATGGAAACTAAACAGAGAAAAACCATGCAGCCAAAACCCTAATTAGTCAGTCTCCTAATCAAATATAAAACCTAACTAACAAATAAGAAGGGTGTTTATGGATGCCTTCTTTTTAATAAGATCTCATTAGTTAGAAAATAATCAGAGAAAAGCTATGCATCTAAAACAATAATTAGTTAGATCTCCTAATCAGCCAAAACCCTAATTAACCAATCGGGCATTATACAGGGACGGACCCAGGATTTTTTAAAGGGTGTTGCACTTTTTTTTTTTATGATCATGAGTACTAAAGTTGCCTGATAAAGAATTTATTAGGTAAAATTGGGTGTTGCACGAGCCCAGAAAAGATATATTTTATAAAAAATTTACACTTCGTGACCAAAAATTGGGTGTAGCCCGTGCCACACCCGGCTCCTATGTGGGTCCGTCCATGCAGGCATAGTCTCTACATGAAGCCTTGGTTCCGCTTTGGTGGAATACAATTAGACTATACCCTAAATGCCAGTGGATTTGCAAATTTGTTTGCTTCTACTTTGGCTTGTGACCAACAAACCCAATAGTCACCTCATCCCATGTCAGCCATCTACCTAGAGACACAAAGCTTTGGTTTTACTTGCCTACATGGTCTAATTTAAGAGAGTGTAACAATTATGGATGCCGCATCAGTCTAAGATTAACATAGAGCAAGAACTTAATTCCATCGGTTTACTAGTCTTATATTTTTATATCCAGTATTAAAACGATTTTTCATAAAAAATCGTTTTTTTATGAATTATGCATGAATTCATATCACAATTTGTTAATTTTATAAAACAAATCTTTGGTAATAAAAAGTGTTTAAACTTAGGTTTACCGTTCTCAAGCCTTTTTTAGATAGGTTGACTAAATTCATAGACCTTACTCTTTTTATTACGCGAACTCCATGACTGGGATTCAGTGCTTAAGTTCACTCTTCCTATGATCATAGCAGAGACGCTTTGTTTTATTACGTCTCTAAGTAATATCGGTTGACATATTATTTAACAGATAACATGCATATTAGACAATAATAAAACACTGACACAACTAATCCATAAACTACGTTGATCTCGAGAGGCACTTCAGGAATAAACTTTAGGTCTATCCTAAGGGTTAAAACATAACACAAGGCAAGAAGGCAGCTTCTGGTTTCGTGTCTTCGTAGCATCGCCTGTGTCTTTCTCGTTGCCCCTGGTGGAACTTCAATCCTCTGTGCTCCCACCGGATCTCCTAACTCTTTGTACTTCATATGTTCTCCTACCTAGTCTTGGCTTCCTTGTGTCACGTCCTTCTTGGTTTACATTTAATTTAAAGCTACTCTACTTAAAATTAAATTACAAGATGAAATATACAATGGCACCCACACCTTGCTTAAACCAAAAAACAGTAAAATTATAAACATATTAAAATTACATTGCAACCACGCAGATTATATTTTTGTCAATGGCTCGGGCTGGTGTCATGCATCATTAACAATAAAAGCACGAAAGTACTAAAATAAAATTGCAAGTGAAAATACTTATGCTATAGTTTTCTAGGACCTACAATATATTCACATGCACCGCATATATAGTCTATCCTAAAAGTACATGCAAACCATGAGATCTACCGCATCGTTGCATACCAATGCAACATGTCATGCATTCTTTAGAAATGACGGTTATTACCTTGTTACTATATATTGCCCTTAGGGAAAAAAAACTTTACTTTTAAAATTCATAAACCTTAATTAGGTTTTCTAATTTTCAAATTATAAAACATGTGACTTAGGTAACAAGAAACCGTAAGCCACTAGGTATTAGTTTTAGAAAAAATTTATTATGGCCCTTTTTAAAAAAATCTATTTTACTAAATTACCCGGGTATGCTCAAAAATATTTTACAACCCTGGCTTAATATTAAGGTAGATTCAAAAAAGAGCAAAACTGTAAAAAGACAGTTTAAGGAAACTTGAGGTTTGGTCATCGAGATTTTTGTTGGTCAAGATTTCAAGATCATGTCCCATATGGCTGAGATATGGGAAATCGACCCTCACAGCATTTTAGTAATCTCACATCAATTTTTCTTGTCTGTCACGTAATCTTGTTTCCATGTGATTAAAAATGGAAACCTAGGGTTTCCAATAATGATTTTAGCATATCTTTAGAAAGATTTACATCTTACTAAAAATATCCAAAACCCTAATTCATATTAAAATTACATTGCAACCATATTAAACCAAAAAACAGTAAAATTATAAACATATTAAAATTACATTGCAACCACGCAGTTTATATTTTTGTCAATGGCTCGGGCTGGTGTCATGCATCATTAACAATAAAAGCACGAAAGTACTAAAATAAAATTGCAAGTGAAAATACTTATGCTATAGTTTTCTAGGACCTACAATATATTCACATGCACCGCATATATAGTCTATCCTAAAAGTACATGCAAACCATGAGATCTACCGCATCGTTGCATACCAATGCAACATGTCATGCATTCTTTAGAAATGACGGTTATTACCTTGTTACTATATATTGCCCTTAGGGAAAAAAAACTTTACTTTTAAAATTCATAAACCTTAATTAGGTTTTCTAATTTTCAAATTATAAAACATGTGACTTAGGTAACAAGAAACCGTAAGCCACTAGGTATTAGTTTTAGAAAAAATTTATTATGGCCCTTTTTAAAAAAATCTATTTTACTAAATTACCCGGGTATGCTCAAAAATATTTTACAACCCTGGCTTAATATTAAGGTAGATTCAAAAAAGAGCAAAACTGTAAAAAGACAGTTTAAGGAAACTTGAGGTTTGGTCATCGAGATTTTTGTTGGTCAAGATTTCAAGATCATGTCCCATATGGCTGAGATATGGGAAATCGACCCTCACAGCATTTTAGTAATCTCACATCAATTTTTTTGTCCGTCACGTAATCTTGTTTCCATGTGATTAAAAATGGAAACCTAGGGTTTCCAATAATGATTTTAGCATATCTTTAGAAAGATTTACATCTTACTAAAAATATCCAAAACCCTAATTCATAAAAGGAAAGAAAATAACTTGCAATCAAAGAAAAAAATTCCAAGAAAACCCTAGATTTTTGTAGCCGCAACAACACGCATTAGGGTTTCCAAGATTGATCCCGGATACTAAAGTATCTCATAAAATCAACACCTTTAGGGTTTAGAAACCTTAATGGGTCGATTTTATGCCAATAAAAATCTTAAGCCCTGATTTTAATCACAAGAGTGATCAAAACCCTAATTGTCACAAAACAAAAACATTAGAAAACCCTAAATACACACATCGACCAAACCAAGCAATACCCAGTTAAAGATTTAAACTATATGGCAATATAAGTAATTACTAAGAATCCTAACTAGGTTATATATGATTAGAGTGGCTCTGATACCATTATAGGGGTTTGGTGGTCACCTACATGGCTTATAAATGTGCACAATGGAAACTAAACAGAGAAAATCCATGCAGCTCACACTCTAGTTAGTCAAATCTCCTACCTAGGGATTAACACGTAAAAAGGGTGTTTATGGGTAATTACTTGTTAATCCTGCACTACGTAAGCTCCTTGACCTTTTCTTCTGCACGGAACGCTTTCTTCTTGTTCTTGATGCTTCTCGAACTTCTTTAGGGTTTCTTGGAGAAAACCACCACTTGGACTGCGTCAGATATCCACCGGTACTACACAGGTAGAACTAGGGCTACGAACCTATGCAAGTTGACGAGTACGAAATTGGGTAAAACCCTTAGTAGGCTGGAAGTCGGCTACGAATCCACTTTGAGTCGATTTGCAACCAGTTTAGAGTCGAACCAAAGGTTTTCGAACCCTTTTAAAGGTTGGTCGAGCAATCAACTAGAGGACAGGATTATGGGAGAGTTTTCGGGTTAGAGGATTAGTTATGAGGTTCCCTTAGAAGGCCTTTATATTTATAGGCTAACAAGGAAGATTCTTGAATAACGAGAATTCCCTAAGCCTTATCCTACAAGTAATAAGAGTTTGACAAAGTGTCAAAACAACCCCCCCCCCCCCTTCCCAGGGGATCGGCCGAAACCCTAAACCCTTAGGTTTTGGTTTAGCCTTTTATTACTTTAGTACTTAACGTTCGATAAATATGATTTGTTCAAGAAAATTTCCCTTTTGTCCCCGTCAATGAGAATACTTCGAGATTTCCATTTCCTCACCACTCTTAATTCATTTCGTAACTCGTTTCTCATTTCCACTTGCCTGTTCTGTTTAGTGTGCACCGGTGTGACCTTTCGGCATTTCTATGAAGGCCAGTTGTGAAAGCATTTGTGTCTTTGCGCATAATCCTTTCAAAATAAACAATGAAATGTGCAAAACTTGTATGTTGACTAAATCACTAAGCAACTTTTCCAAATGTAAAACGTGAAACTAGAATTTTGGAGTAAATTTATAGTGATTTGTGTGATTTACATGCAACTCCTACTTTGAGGAATAAGAAATACTTTGCGACTTTTATGGATGATGCCTCCGGTTTTTGTTATGTTTATTTATTATATTTTGAACATGAAGCATTAGATAAATTTGAAGTATATAAAACTGAAGTAGAATTCCAAATTAAAAAAGCCTTAGTAAAAAGATTTATAACAGATAAGGGAGGAGAATATATAAATGTATTATACTTCTAGTATGTGGGTATTATTCATAAGACTAACGCTCCCTGCCCTCCACAACAAAATGGTATTTGAAAGGAAGAACATGGTCCTAAAAGAAATAGCCAATTCTATGTTATCTGATTCATTATTAAGTGAAGAGTTTTGGGTGAAGCTATGTTAACAACTTGCTATTTGCTAAATAGGGTTCCTAATAAAAAGAACAAGATTATCCCTTATGAATTTCGGACAAAAAAAATGAATTATCTTAGAGTTTGGGGTTGTAGGGTTGTTCTAAGACTCCGTGATCCAAAGCTGAAAACTTTGGGTGATAAAGGTATAAATTGCATGTCTATTCGATATGCTGAGAATTCAAGGGTATATAGGTTCTACGTTATTAAACCAAATGACTTTGTTTCAGTTTACTCTATGATTGAATCAAGGGATGCATCTTTGATACGAATCGATTTTCATCTATACCTAGACCAAATCATATGGTTCCAGGTTCAAATGGAACTGATAATGATGGTGAGAAAGAAGTCTCTAAGAAGGTTGTGGTTCAGCAACCTGAACTTCGAAAAGGTAAAAGGAATAAGACTCTAAAATCATTTGGACCTGAATTTCAATTATAGTGCAAGTGATGACGTCTCTCACCAACACTCCTATTGCTTTGATGTTGAGGATGATCCCAAAATATTTGATGAAGTAATGAACTCCTATGATGTTGTTTCTAGAAAGAAGTGATCAATGATGAAATGGATTCCATCATAGGCAACAACACTTGGGTGTTAGCTGATCTACCACCTTGTTACAAGCCTATGGGTTGCAAATGCATCTTCAAAAGAAAAATGAAGGTATATGAAACTATTAAAGAGTTCAAGGCCAGACTAGCCATTCAGTGCTATTAGAAACAAAGTCAGGGATAGACTATTTTGATACATATGCTCCAGTGGCTCGTATCTCTACCATTAGACTGTTGATTGCCTTAGTAGCACTTCACAATCTGATTATTCATCAGATGGATGTAAAGACATCATTCTTGAATTGCGAATTAGATGAGAAGATTTACATAAACCAATCTTTGGGCTTCACCATGCCTAAAAATGAAAGCAAGTTATGCAAACTTATCAGTACGCAGGTTGCCACGGCGTCTGGTGGCGCATTGGGTGGATGCGATGGTATTTTTATTGGTTCTTATGCATAATTGAAAAGCGAAGATAATGGTGCTAACCTCGTTAGTCAACTTGAAACGGCTTGAAGGTTATGACCAAAACAATACACAATTAGGGTTTTGGCCAAAAATTTTGATTTTTTGTTTCAAAGAAAAGAAATAACGGCGGCGGTAGGGTTTATATAAGGACAGGCTCATGCATAGGTATCATATTTTATTAATGATGTATTTATAAATTACAAAGCTTGATAAACCCTAAACCTTAATGGATTAAAGCTCACATACGGGTTCTTGGCTACTAGCATAAATATATTATCTAATAGTTTGTGCGTTGTTCCTTGCTCATTCATTCATTGATACAATGTAAACGCTTGACATTACGTGTATGTTTTTTTAACCATAAAGATTAAGTCAACTTTCTAATTAGGTAGAGCAGCAAATTTATAAAATGCCACCATCCTCAGACGTGAAACCTTCTCATAATGAATCCATTATAGCAATTCCAATCCCCCATCACAACACTACAGTACTACGATTTGCATGTTTTCAAACATCAATGTACACGGCCATATGCCTTGTTCATTGATTCTTAAGAGCTTTTTGCGCAACTTATTAACTTAGTTTTTATACACATATAGCCGCAAATCATACTTGTATTTTTTTTATTTTTTATTTTTTAAAGAAAATAGGTTTTTCTTATGCTAAAAAAAATCAGGTACAAATCGAATTAGGTGTCATGAGACAAGGATAAACACAATATCATCAACTAATAAGATTTGAAAAGTATAACTAATATGCCTAATTATATGTCTAAATCTATGTGTAAGCAATATAAATAATATGCCTAATTATATATCTAAATCTATGTGTAAGCATCATGTTGATAACAATAAAGAGACACACTTTTTCAAAAACTAATAAATTATTGTCAAGGCATATAATTAGTTACATTTTTAGTTCTTCCAATATTTTGCTAATGATATAATTCAATAGTATATTGTATTAGGTGGTTTCTTATGTGTCTAATATTGATAGGTTTGTATAACTTCTCCTTTCTAAATGCTGTCATTGTGAACAATTTATGGAGGCATGAACCCAGGGACGGACCCAGAATTTTTGAAAGGGTGTTGCACAATTTTTTTTTTTTTTTTTTTTTTTTAATTGCCATGAATACTAAAGTTGCCTGATAAAGAATTTATTAGGTAAAATTGGGTGTTGCACGAGCCCAGAAAAGATATATTTTATAAAAAATTTACACTTCGTGACAAAAAATTGGGTGTAGCCCGTGCCACACCCGGCTCCTATGTGGGTCCGTCCATGCATGAACCATTGGTCTTCTATTATACTCCGTATAAAGTTGTCCAAATAACTCTAGGAATTGCCAAAATAGACGAACTAAGAATCTCTAAAAGGACAAAACAATCGAGATCTTATAAAGGAAAATATTACATTAAAAGATTAACTACATTGAGTACATAGGCATTCCGAGCCGATTACAATACAAATTTAGAATTGTTTATTGTAAAGTCAAAGAAAAACAAACACGGCCTCTCTCATGCACACCTGATATACATCACTATGAAAACATTGGCCTTCCTTCTATTCACCCATGCGAATGATGCAACGAAGACCTTCACCTTTAAGCATCAGATCAAACGCCTTATTGATCTCGGAAAATGGCACTTCATGCGTAATGAACTTCTCCAACTCAAGTTCCTACAGCAAATTAACCAAAAAATTATCAATTTCCAACCATATGCTTCTACTTAATATTTTTGTTCAAATGTACAGTTATGGGCTATTACCTTGTTCATATACTTTTCGACCACAGATGGAATATCAGAACGAGGTTTATAGTTTCCAAAAAAGGTACCCTTGAGAGTCCTTTCGTTCAATAGATTAAGAGGATTTGTCTTGAAAATGGCATCTTTATGTGGAACGCCCACAAGAACAGCAACACCCCATCCCTGGATACTCACAATTATATTTTTATCTTGTCAGCACAAACACCAAATATTACAATTAGGACTATAGAAGGGTTTTAAAGTAAATTCTTACATCATGAACACATTCGAAAGCAGAGATCATTGCATCAACGTGGCCAGTACATTCCACACTCCTATCCACACCACCGTTAGTCATTTCCGCAATCACTTCTTGTACTGGTTTCTTGTAGTCTTTTGGGTTCACAAACTCAGTCACACCAAATTTCTTTGCTGTTATAATCAAGAAATGTATTATTAGTTTTCGTTAAACGTTTTTACTTGATAAATCTTTAAATTTTTGTTACAACTTACCAAGTTCAAACCGGTTGGCATTGAGATCAACACCAATGATCCTTGATGCACCAGCAATTCTAGCACCTTCAGCAGCCTGATCACAAATAAATCATTAGCAACATTAAGAGTAAATATATATGGTACATGTTCAAAGAGTTGCAATATGAAATAACTCACAGCTAGTCCCACAGCTCCTAGTCCAAAAACCGCTACAGACGAGCCCTTTTTTGGTTTTGCAACATTTAAAGTAGCACCTAGGCCTAAAGTTCCAAAATCATTTTGGTCAAGATAACATTAACAAAGTCAATAAATGCAACAAAATTGACAATTACTGTCACATATTTTGTACCTGTGGAGATCCCGCAACTTAGAACACAAACTTTGTCTAAAGGGGCTGCAGGGTTAATTTTAGCAAGACATCCAACATGAACAACCGTATACTCGCTAAAAGTAGAAGTTCCAACAAAATGGAAAATGGGCTTTCCATTGATTGAAAACCGAGATTTCTCATCATTAATCATGACTCCACGATCCGTGTTGATCCTCAGTAGATCACACATGTTGCTCTCTTCAGACTTACAATGAGCACATTCCTTACATTCACCCGTAAAAACAGGAAGGACATGATCCCCTGGCTGAAGATCAGTCACTCCTTCACCAACACTCTCCACAACCCTATTCACATTAGTAAATGTATCAGATTATGTATCGAATTGGATATTATTACGGAGTACTAGAAGTGAACATAAGAGCATACCCTCCAGCCTCGTGTCCTAGAATTCGAGGAAATACAGGCTTTTGACCCTGAAATTAATAGTAAAACAAACATTTCACTTTTCTTTTAAAGAAAATTTTGTACTTTACCATCTGATAATGATATGCAACTTGACTTAAAAAGTAAAAGTAAAAAAACTATACCAGCCAATTAACTGTACTGTTATGATAAAACTTAGCATAGATCATATACAATTTGTAAACAATGAAGCTGGTAGATTTACCTTAGCTTCCCAGAAGTAAACATCAGTATGACAAAGAGAAGTGACAAGAATCTTAACACGAACTTCCATTTTCTGCGGTGGCGCCACCTCAACTTTTTCGATCACTAGTGGCTTTCCAGCTTCCCACGCCACCGCGGCTACAAAACATTTCCAAACAAAGTAGTTTAGTACATATTCACCTATGAACTCGCTAGCATATGTTACTAATATGTCAAAAAGAACAAAGTTACATAGACATAATGATAAATCAATCGTATACCTTTGCATCGAATCACTTTACCGATTGTGCTAGACATTTTTTGTAACTTGTTACTTGATCGCTTTAGAGAATATGAAAAATAGTTATATTTGGTTTTGTTTGTTGTTTGATATGAAGTATAGAAATGTGTATTTATAGGATCAGGAGAGCTTATTGGTTGCTAAGACCCACCAATGATTCATAGGAGCTAAAAACCAGCCACCAGGTTTTAGTTTGACGGGTTTAGAGTTGACTAATAAAATCCACCGTTTAATGAAAACAAGAAACTGTTTATAAATCTGGAGTACTACTATTAATTTTGTACGACCAACTTGTATCATTTACTTTAAAATTTTTGTTCTACTTTTGGAATTATCGTACTATATAAAGCCGAAAGTTCTTTATAGATCCAATTTTTACCATATAACCCATCAAAAAATCTTTGTCACTCATTTTTTTATTAAAATAAAAAAATAAACTTCCACCCTTTTTTTAAAACTTAAATATCTCGCAAACCGTAAATCGTCAAGCTACAAAAAAAATACCATCGCTACGAGAATTAAATTATCTTTCTATAGACATGCATTGTTATATACTTTCGACAAACTTTTTTTTTGATGAATTTTTTTTTTTCAAATTTTCCGCCCATAAAAATCATATATGATTCGTAAGAATCATATATGATTTGATTTTAACGAATCATATATGATTTTTACAAATCATATATGATTTTTCTGGGCGGAAATTTTTTTTAAAAAAAAAATTCGTCGAAAGTATATAACAATGCATATCTATAGAAAGATGATTAAATTCTCGTTGCGTAACGCTATTTTTTTGTCGATTAACGATTAACGGTTTGAAAGATATTTTGTTTTAAAAAAAAAGTTGGAAAATTACATGGGTGGCTATGATTGGTTCATTGGTTATATGGCAAATATAAGATCTATATTGATCTCATCCCTATAAATTCAAAGGCTTTTAGAGCATGCGGTAAGCTACCATTGAGTTACTTCCGCCTCATTTTTATTTTCCATGTTACCATTTTTGGATGTCTCAATTTAATTTTCCTTTATCAAAAATAGATAAGAGGGTTTGGTCAAGTTTACTATATTACCCTTTGTTGAAATTAATATTATAAAATTTTAAGAAGTGTTAATTAATTGGTTAAGGGCAAACCTGTCATTTGGCAAAAAAGTAAGAAAGAGAAATCATTATTAATTATGTTTTTCTTAAACTGTGTGCTTTTTGTCGGAGGACAATTATTTTAGGACGGAGGGAGTATAACATAACTCACTGCCACGTCAGCGCCACATCAGCTTTAACCTTTTAACCTTAAGAGCACTCGGTAAGTTAACCGAGCACCCGAGTTAAGATATAACGCAGGGGAAAAAAGTGGTGCGTTAACTTACCGCGACCCACGTTAAGCAGGTGCGTTAAAGCACCGAGTCATGCACATAACGTGCGTTACTTCAGTGAGTAATGACAAAAGAGGTGGGAAACATTTACACTTCCGACCTCCTTTTACGTGTGTGTTTAAATGGGTTGTGTTTGTATAGTGTGTGTGTGTTTTATGTGTGTGTAGTGTGTGTTTTCAACGAAACAGAGAAGAAGATGGCCTAGGTTGTGTTTGCAAATGGAGAAGAAGATGTGTATATGTGGTTGGTGGTTTTTTGCTACACGTTTAAAGCAAAAACGTTTTTTCAGTTTATAATTTTATTTATTATTATTTTTTTGTATTATTTATTTTAATTATAGTTTTTTGTATTTGTAGTTTATTAATGAAATCATAGTTTGTTTAAGAATTAATGTTATATTTTAAATAAATAAAGTATTTGTTAAAATTTGGGGTTGAAATTGAAAATAATTGAGGTGAAGGTGAGTTATAGGTGAGTTATGTTACCATGGTGGAAAGTCATGAGTTAAGGTTAACAGGTAAAAGCTGATGTGGCGCTGACGTGGCAGTGAGTTAAGTTATAACTCACCGTCAACATACCTTATTCTCTAACTCACCAAAAAACTTCATGGTACCATAACTCACCTATAACTCACCTTCACCTCAATTATTTTCAATTTCAACCCCAAACTTTAACAAATACTTCATTTATTTAAAACCATAACATTAGTTCTTAAACATATTACAATACGGAATTAAGAAAAAAAAAATATACAACGAAAAAAATAATTACGAAACATATGAAATTTAAAAACATAAAAATTACAAATACTTATTCATCGTCCTAGGAATCTTCTTCTTCACCTTGACGTTGAAGACGTTTTTGCCAAACATGTTCCATAAGGTCTTGTTGGAATTGAGTATGCATATCTACGTCGCGTATTTCTCTATTTATGCGACGTTGGGCCTCACATCTGTCGACCCACCTGTCTCGGTTAAAACGTGGTGTCGGATCCACCCACATTTCCCTATACTCACGTAGTGCAAATTTTTGATCTTTTAAAATCATGTTATGCAAAATAATGCAAGTATACATTATTCTACGTAACTTGACAACTTCCAGTGCACATGCCGGTTGTTGTATTATACCCCAACGTCCTTGAAGCACACCAAAAGCACGTTCGACATCCTTTCGTACACTTTCTTGCTTCTTTTTAAAATAACCATGTTTTTCGTCAGTTGTTGCCGAGAAGGATTTGACAAAAGTTGACCATCGTGGGTAAATTCTGTCAGATAAGTAATAACCCCGTTCATATCTGTGTCCATTTATCATATAAGATGCTCTTGGGGCTTCGTTGCAGATGTACACCTCATAAGTGTACTAATGGGCTGTCGACCCGTAGCATCGAGTCCTTTGTTAAAGAATTTAAAATGATCTGGAATAGGATCGGAATAATAAGATCCAATACCTTCGTCTATTTGTAGAAATAGTTTCCGGCTCATACGAAACCTTCTTTGAAAATTCCGGTTCGTATACTTAGACCCTTGATAAAAGTAGTCGCTACGCAAACGTTCTTCGGCAATCTCAAATTCACGGTGGATGCGTGTACGCGGGATGCGTGGTGGAGCTGCTGCTGCTGCTGCTTCTGCTTGTTCCAAATGTTGATGATATTCGTACGCGGCTATCATAAACTCCATGTCAATTTCATCATCTACATCGGAGAAACTCCTTTCTTCTTGGTGATTTTGATTCGGAGTTGAGTAAGAACCCATGTATGGGTTATTCCACCCACCGAAGAAATTTGTGAACGAGTCAATGTTGTTGTTGTTGCCGCCCGACATTTTTTTTTCTTCTTTGCGCTAATAGAAGTGTATTGTTGAGTATATATAGTAGTAGAAGTGTGAAAAAAATTGTGTGGGTGAATGGGTAATTATAGTTGTGATAAAATGGGTTTGAATAAGTTTTGTTTTGTTTTGNAGTGCAATTTTTTTTTTGAATCCAACGGACATATTAACATCATAAGGGGGGCAAAGTGCAATTTATCTATATTCTAAAAGTCGTGTTTAAACGGGGTCCAAGTTTGTTGTATTACGGGGCAATTATCAATGTAATCTGTTGTCTCATTGGATGTTGGATTCTAATGTGCCACGTAGCAACGCATGAATGGTTGGATTGTTAATGACAACGGGGTGCTACAGTGAGTTAGCAACAGTGCACCCCGTTTTCCGTTGAGAACACACACCTTTTTCGTACCACCCCCATTGTTTATTACTGTTAAGAGGGTAACACATGTTACTTGATTGTGTGATACATCATACTATACTGCAGTTTTTGGTATACTTTGCACATGGACTATTTATTTCTACCCAAACTTCTTACAACTCCCAGAAAATTCCAGACACCCACTATAAAAAAAACACACACACACAAGACTCCAATTAATTCGGTTACCCAAATCTTCAACACCAGGATGAATAAAGGAGGCCGAATTTTATAACTAATTATTCGATCTTAAGATGGTCTGGGTCGCCATGGAAGACGTGAAACAGCAGCTGATTTCGTGAATTGGTAATCATCCCATTAATTTTTTTACTTTCTTAATCAAAAATTATGCATTAATTATTCGATGCGTTGACTAGGAATTTAGTTGATTTAGTTTTAGGGTTAATTGGAAATGATGACTGGAGATTTATCTAATAATTGACCAAATAAATGAATCGGTGAGCTTTTCAAAATTAGACTACCATTTGTGAGCGTAAATTGAAAGAGGCTCTGACTTTTTGTTGTGTTTGCAGCCTATTGGATTATTATTATTTTTTATTTATATATTTTTTTTATTTTTTATTTTTTTAAATTTTGTTGTGTTTTTGCTTGGTTTTTTGTATAACAAACTTCAGTGTTGTTTTTGTTTTTGTTCGTAGGTGTGACGTCTTAGCTATGGTTAACTTCAGTTAAAATGGGTTCGGGTACACACGAGTATGACAGACCAACTGTAAAGTTGATTCACTTGCTTTCGTTTCATTTCTTTTCTTACTCATTTCAATTCTTTTAGGTAGATTAAGAGCTGAAATTTGTTGCGTTGTAGGGAAAATTTTATTACCTGTATGAAGTACATGTTAAACTGGGATATAAAAGCTTGGTTCGATCATGCGAATGAGTAGTGTTCAGAAATGAATTACCAGTAAGTTATACGATTTTTTTTCTTTGTGATTCAGGGGTCTACGAATGGGGGTGCTTGGATAATCAGTATGGAGGTAACAAAGTCGTTATGTGGTGCATCACTGTGTTTGATACTGCTATCATTCTTAATGGGTGAGTTCCTGATTTCTTTGACTTTGTGATCAACCTTTAGTAACTATAAAACATAATTTATATGTGCCTTATGTGTTCAAATGTGTATGCTACCAATCCATATTTGAAGTTATAAAACGGAGTCACGGGCTAATGATACCAAATGTATTCCACCAATAATCATGGAATTACGGGTTCATAAAAAAGGTGGTAAACTTGATGTAATCTTTTTTTATCACTTGCAACAAGAACTAAATTAGAAACCATTATTTGGAGATTACTCTACCATCTGTAGCATTCCGATTACTGCTTCTTAAACCCCATCCGACAATTACATAAATTACAATCGCAATGCTACCAATTTGTAACCGGAATGCTACTAATTTGTAACATCATAAACGGCATAAAATGTTTTCCATCGATGTTTACTTTTATGGAAATGAAAAAATCTTAATGTTTTCCGTTCGTTTGTGGTTTTCACCACATGACCATAATGGTTTAACCATGTTTCATTTCCATACTTTGCTACTTAAGCATAAAATGTTTCTAATTTTAACCATGTTTACTTTTTCATGTCTGTTATGTTGCAACCTTGGATGGGAGTTCGGTGTCGCATACCACTGATGAAAAACACGAAACTACAATGTTACGAGATCGACCCACGCCATCACAATAGCACTCAACCTTACTTCTACTGGTAAGTTTCAATATTATTACAAAACTACTACTTTTCAATGGATTTTGGCTACATGAAAATAAATGAGTTGGTTGCCATTAGCTTACCCAAACACTCTTTTTTCATTCTTTGCCACCTCTTAAGTTATTACATATTGAATTTCGAAATAGTATTCAAAATACATATTGAACTTATAGCGACAGACTTAAGACCTTGGTATCGTCGTTATACTACTCATACTCTGGATACCATGTAGGTAGAGTATTACAAATTTTATATATTCTTTATATGGCATGGGTATTGCATCGTAATGCTATGGAATCACTACATACAGACTGAGAGAGCAAGTATAAAGAGCGTGTTTTTGTTGATGTCTCTTAGGGACTGGTAACAACCATGAAGTCAGGATCATGATTATTGAAAGCTGAGATGGAAATAACACATGCTAGACAAATGGGAGGTTTCACATGCTAGGCTTTTACATCTCATAAAGGTAGCCGAACCCGTTTTTCAGCAGAAAGAAATAGGAAGGACGTGACTGACACAGAGCTTGGGAGAAAAACTACAAAGGGTAACTCTCTTTTTTAATTTATCGCTTTCAATATCTACATTTTGTGCTTATGGATTTACCTTTGCGTAATTTGTTGTTATACAAGCAAACAAACAAAGAGCAGCAGATCGTTATAAAAATGAGAGGTTGGGTATTTGGATTAGCAAATTTAATTGCCTTACAGGCCTATTTGATTTTTGAAAAACAGATAAGCTCATTTATTTAACCTAGCACGCATTTCAAGGTTCTTGGATAATGGGTCAAAACCGCCTTGGGTGGGAACGAGTAAGGTGATGATGACTAGGAACATTTTTATACCAGAACATAGGATTGTAGTACATCGTTTGTTAATATATGTAAGTTTATCCATCGCGCCAACAACACTTCCATGAGTACGAAAAGTATTTTTAGTTTTTTACTTACGATCATCATATCTTTTGATTTTCAGGGTCTTGCTGCTGTTGACAATTTTGGTGAGGTGAAACGAGAAGAAAACTCACAACCCACTTTGGAAGTGCAGCTTGCGAGACACGCATACAGGGGGATTTTTAGAAGGGAGAAGTGAAAAAAACAAATACATTTGACAAGGTAATGGTTCATCTATAGTACTTAGGGGTGTTTGGATTTGCTTATATGCATATAACCAGTTGCGGAAATTTGAAAAGTGAGTGTAACCTAAAACGCTAGCTACCTACAAATCACATTAACAGTGCAAAAAATGTACATGATCTCTTAGTGGTAGGTTGAGTTCAATGGTGCAAAGCATGGTACTGATTATCATCTTATTTAAGTTAAATAAGGCCACGTTAGAAAGAAAGTAGTTTATAAAAATAAGCATTCCTAAAATGTCACTGTCATAATAGGATTGTGCTCATGAAAGGTATTCCATGAATGACTTTTACCATTTTTTTTTATCAGTTTCTATATCAATTTGTTAATTGAGCCTACAACCATACCCCAAATTGGTTCCTTCGTAGGTAAGTGAGTTTGCCACCTAAAGTGTCTATTATGCTGGATTTGTTGTCTCTTTGACATGTATACCATTTATTAAAAGATTAGATGTGTCACATTGGGTGTATCTGGTCACAGGTTAATTTGGTTTTTTTGCAGCCATGCGGATACAGAAAAGTTGGAAGTCGCACGGTCAGTTGAGAAAGTACTTAAAGTAATTAACATAGTCACATATACTTCTACTCTTTTTAGTAACTTGATTGTATCGGCTAAATGTTGAATTAAAAAAAATAATAAAAAAAAGAAAAAAAGAAGAAAAAAAGACACATGTCGTTCCATTTGTTTAAATGGCCTAAAACCAATATCTGTTACATTGGGTTGACCTATTTTCTTTTTATCATAACAGGCTGATACTTGACATTTGCAAGTGAATAAGGTTGCCATCATAAACGAAGCTACTAAACGGGAAAATAAGTAAGTTGTTTAGTAAAAGGTATGTGTTGTCACATGTTTAAGGTTTTATATTCAACTAGCAATTTTTTCTTTTTACTTATTAGCTGCCGAAATATGTCGTTGATCCACTTATAGGTTTTAAGTTGGGAAGCTGAAAAGATATGAAGCCCATTACGACAAGGCTGGCCGCATAAATGTAAGTATTATACATCTTTTGCTTTTTATAGAGTATAGAAAAAATCTTCGCGTCGGTCTTTGGTATTTAAAACAAAAGTGGAATGGTTATGTACTCATCCACAAAACAAAACACACACAAATAGATTAAACAAAAACATGTAATTTTTAAATAAAGATATAATGTTTGTCTTCTATAAATTTTACAAATAATAAAATGGGGAAGAGGTGGTGGTTGAAAATATGGTTATTATGAAGTTTTTAAGTGTCAAATAGTATTTTCGTTAGAATTGCAAATTATCATTTTCTTCCTTTTTATTCCTTGGTTAGCATATGTACAATTTGTCTGAACAATGTTTGCAAATTATAATTTTTTATTTTGTTCTTATTAATGGGCAGAAATGAGTAGGAAAGCGATGAACATAGTGTCACAATGATTAAACCAATAGGCGATACAAACACCTGCACCATCCTGAAGTTGAAGTGCCAAAACTGTAACAACGACAATCCCGTAACAACTACAGTTGCCTTTCTCTTTCATTGGGTTTTCAATATATATGTAAAACCGTTCTCTTGATAAAAAAAATTTTGTATTTGCAGACATGACCTTCATACACCAGCAAAGGTTGATATATATATAGGAACATGATGTTGGACCAAGAACTATAAGCAAAGAAATGTGTAACATATACTTTAGTAATATCAGATTCTTTCATACTGTTTTCTGTGAGGATTCTCTTTGTTTTAGATGATTTTTAAAATGCAAATACAGTAACTGCATCATGCATTTAAGGTTACAATTGTCGTGATATTAGGACATGCACAAACGATTAGAATATCAGTTATGTTGTCCATTTAGATGTTAACCAACTTAACATCTACCAACAATAACCCAAAAACAAGAAAGCAATACTCGACACTATCAACAAAGCACTCCCGCGGCAACGCGCGGGCTACCCAGCTCGTTTTTTTTATTAGACGCAGCTTTAACGCTGCGTTAAAGCAATGCCGCACCACGAACGTGTAAATGCCCTCAACCCCCGGTAAGGCTTAACGTGGGTTAACGCAGCTAAGTCATGGCATAACTCGGGTGCAAAAGTCATGTTACCGCCCGCTCTTAGCAATGACAAAGCACAATTTTGTAGCCGATTTTTGTGATCACTAAAGCCCAGAATCTTGTAGTGATCATACAGTATATTACGGAGCATATGTTTTATTGTAACTAATAAGAATCAAGTATCGAACAGTGAAATTTAACAATGAGAAATAAGCAAAATTATTTTATTGCTATTATAGTAATCTATGAATATCTATTTATAATAATTAATTGAATATTTCGATCTCATTATATATTAGAAAATGATTAGAGGTATTCATATGACTAAAGGTGTGTTTGGTATCCCAATCAGAATAGAAGAATGAATATCATTTCGATTCAAAGTGTTTGATATCCCGGAATAGCTATCAAAAATAGAAATTATAAACAAATATATTTCATACTTGATAGGCACCAAAAGGGTAGTATATGATTGTTTTATTCCCGGGCCTACACTTTCTCTCACATAATTTATATTACACTTTTATCTAATTATCCTATCAAACAACATTTATTATATTGATACCTCAATTTATAGTCATTCATATTTCACCCCATATCAAATTTATACTGACTATCATTCCGAACAACAAACCAACCAACACCTAAGTATATTTGAATATGTGATTTAAACCACCATCATGATAAAAGTATATTGATTATTTAATGAGAACATGCACATCTCAAATTGTTTATGTATGTCTTTACGCGACTACGTGTCATGTCATATTAAAAGGATAAAGTGCATACATGAAAAACTTTATAGGCAAAAAGTGCATAAAGAAAGAGAAAAACCGGTTCCAATATAATATGTTAACAGTATTGAAAAAGGGAGATGATTGGCACACTTCATAAAACTATTAGAACACTCCATTTTAATGTGTTTGAACATTTATACCCTAACAGTTACTGTTACATTTTTACCCATGTGAGGGTATAAATGTGCAAACACACTAAATTGTAGTGTCCCAATCAATTGGGAGAGTGTGCAAATCATCTCCCATTGATAAAGCATGCATTGTTTTCACCTATTCCGCGGCCCACGATCTCAATAAAATTGTTATTCCCACTATCGTTTTATTCCAAGGTTTAGGAAAGCTTTATCGTAAATAACAAAGAGAACACAGTATAGAGACTCAAGGGCGTGTTATTGGAGTTTTATTTATTTATTTTTCTTTTAACGGCGCCATTCTACACCCTCGCATACGTCATTACCACGCCATTCGTCATTTCGAGGGCTACGCCTGCCGTTGGGTTTTTTGTGAGTGATTAAGATGTATTTTGTAGTGTGTTATGAGACATACATGCATCAATAAGAGTTACTGCCAGAGAAAGTAGGTGTTTTAGTTAATGTGATGTTATTGAATTTGTACCGAGGTGGCACATCAATAATTAAAGGTTATTTGAACCCTCTTACATCTAGCTCTCGAATGGTCACTAAACACATGAATGGTGATCACTCTTGATGTGCGGCCTTTCTTTACAACCACCACTATCATACTATCATGAATGATGGTGGGTTTTTGGACTCATTTGGTGGTAAAATTTTTTGTTGTTTGTGTGTGTTTGTGAAGTATGTAGTAAGTGAGATATGTTTATGTGTTTTGTTTGGTGATCATGATTACAATATTTAATGATATATATGTCTGATAATATGATATCGACGTAAAGATAATAAGTTTGGTGAATAAAAAGGGGATTGATACTTACACATATGAAATTGATTCATACACATGATTCTTATGTGTATGAATCAATTTCATATGTGTAAGTATCAATCCCAATCAATCCCAATAAATATATATATATAATTTATAATATACTTAATTAAAGGTAGCTTAAACATGACACACTTTTTTTAATACTTCGACGAGCGTACCATGGGACAAAGTTGAAAGAGAGGTTCAAAGTGGCTTAAATGATCATTTAAAATAGGAGTGATTAAATGTCTAAAATACCCATATGTTACAAAATAATGAACAACAACAAGAGAGGAAGAGAGAATTCTTATTCAGTTGTTATCAAGGTTACAAGTGGATTGTATATATAGGGTGGATGAATGCATCTCAAACCCTAAAGCCCACTAGAGATAAATGTGAATAGACATAAGCCCATTAATATTTACAACACTCCTCCTTTGATATTCACTGTTTATTACACGCTATAGACCGCCTCGTTAAAAACCTTATCAAGAAAAAACCCAGTGGGATAAAAATACTTGATGAAGGGAAAAAGAGTGCAGTGCGCATAATACTCCTCCTCAATTTAATGTATATCTTTCAAGCATCGCATGCTAATCTTCTAAACGAGTTTCTCGTATACTTTTGTTGGCAACAACTTTACAATGAAGTCCATCAAATTGATGATATTACGAATAAGTCCTGCAAAAATGATAATATGTGTAGCTTCCAAGCCAATATCAATCAATTGGTTTTAAAGTATACAATGCATGTACAAATATTAAAAGAGAAAAATACACTCTTGTGATGCATATTAGTTACAAAATTGGCATCCAAACCTCAATTATACTTATGTATGGTGCTTGAGGACCAATTATTTCTTTAAGACATGTGCAAAAGCAATTTATAATATGCTTCCAAAATCATTTTGATCCATATACGGATTCATTTAACTTTATCAAATAAAGTTATTGAGAACTTTATTAATCGTATCTAGAAGTTGAAGTTGTAAGCTATGCTTAAGACTTACAGATCATTTCTCACTTAGAGCGAATTAAATACTTCAATATTGATTGTCTCGTAAAATATCAATAAGATATTTACATCCACCTAGAGACAATATATCTTTTACTAATCAACTTTGTGTTTTTGTGGAATTTATTTATTCACAATTCATGTCTTAAAAGACATAACTTTATAGCTCTTATTTCGCATTCACACAAAGACTGATGTATATCCAATAGATTTTACACATTCATGTGTATGGACTTCATGTCCCAATACTTATCGTATTTTCACGAGATTGCGTCTTTTCACGTTGGCCATCGTTTAACTGAGCGCACTTTTGAATAATAATTGACTTATGATCCTCATTATGCATAATAGCAAGCGCTATATTGTATGTAAACAAACTTATCGACGTCATTTTGTTTCGATTCCATATGATTTTAGACATCATAGAATTAATTGAGATCTCATTAACTATTTGAGGTTCGTTTGGAACCTTCATGTCTAGTGTCTCTTTATGAGACTATCATGGGGTCTTTTATACCTCGAACAACCATCTTGTTTTCATGCTCCATATTTTTCATCGAGGATTTTATTTGGAATCGATTTGTCTACCTTGCTTGAGGCATGTCATAATAAAATAGTGTCCTTGAGGGACAACATCTAATTAGAGCATGAGTAGCTGAAATTTTGTTTTTAGCCAATGTTTATTTATGGCTATTAGATTATCCATTATAATCAATTCATAAAATTTCTTTGAGGATCAATAGAATATGATAATTCATTCTGAATTTGCAGCTACTTCTCTCCTCCTGAAGGAATTATCCATCTTCTACATCCCTTATATGTGTAACATCCCGCCTACTCAGAACACAATATTGTCCGCTTTGCTCGCAGGCTCACGGCTTTGCTTTGTGGCCCTCATGTGAAACTTCCCGGCAGGTCACCCATACCAGTGCTACTCTCACATGAGCACGCTTAACTGCCAGTTCCTAAGAACCCCACTCGCAGTAGACCACAAAACGCGTTGTGTTTGTTAAGGCGGATGTTATTCTTATATACCCAGCATCACTCCAAGCCACAGCCGATGTGGAATTTGCCTAGGGTGTTACAATATGTGCATTTAGGTGGAGTAATTTGCACACAGAAAAACAGAAATGAGATATGTTTGGTTTATAACCAAAACCAATTATAAAAAGGAGGATTTATAATAACATATTGGCATGATGCTAATTTTTGTTTGTTGTGTATATTATAATATAGCCCCATACAACAACAAAAAAAATTTCTCTCAATGTTATTGAAGATTTTAAGTAATTCATCGAATATTCATGATGAAATACTTACTCTGGAATGTTAGGCTCATTTTGAGCTATTAATCATGCAAACTTGAGGTTGCAATTTGATGACCATTTAGACGATGCATCGATTTTAAACTCTAAATGGTTCATACAATGGATTTTTATGCTTACATATATCCATTTGTTTTCTTTCCAGAAAATTGAGGAATTGAGTCCCCATTCTAGTTGATAGATTAATAATCAACTTCTTTTGAGAGATAATACCATTTATATTAAAGAATCTTATTCTTCTATAGTTTCGCATCATTAATGACTCGGGATGGTTTAACCGGTCATGCCAAAAATATTATATAGCTCATAAACTTATGTTATGGCTATGATTAGCTTTTACTAATCATTATATAATGCATGTCGAGGAAGATACAAAAAAATATAATGCATCCTTAATATTTAACTTTGTTCCTCATGACAATTTTATATTTCTTTTACAGAGCAAAATGTGCTAGCATAGATTCTTAAATCTATGAGAATATAGTGTGTAATATCTTTGACACACTTGTATATTGCATACATCACATTGCATTTTTTGCATAAATAGCATTTTGTTTGCTCCTTTCTTATTGTATTTTCGCCACTAGTAGTGGTTTGTCATTGTCATACTACCTCGACCATAGCATTTACCATGATAAATGATCTTTAACCATTTATCATTACATTATCACATTCACATGAGGCAATGAGGATCTCACATTGATCATTTTATCTCATTCACTTGAGGGAATGAACATCTCATGTTAATCATTTTATCACATTCGCTTGAAGGAATTGAGATCTTTATGTTGATCATTTCCTCGTTTTATCTTACAACTTGAGGTTGCATTCTAGTTTCTTTGAATTAACAGGACAATAATTTCTATTCACCACGTCTATAATCACGATATCTACATGATCATTGTTATTCAGTCACATTCAGTTGAATGAATGGAGCAAATTTAGTGAACGGGTTTTATCGTGTTTGTTCAAACATGCCCATTTCTTTTATATCAAAGCATCGTTCTCGATATATGAGTATATTCGAGGCATTAACCATCTCATCGCATTTTTTCTTTTCATCATTCAGATGTACTACTTAATATTGCGAAAAAATGTGCTCGCATTTGCAAGAATCTCTTGCTTATGATGGTCAAATCTTTCTTTTAGATTTGGACATACATTTAACGGATCTTTCACCGTTATATATTTTCTTTTTATTTCAGATCTGAAATTGTGAGACCGAACTCGCTTATGTTTTTTTTAATGCAGCTTGAGGTACATACAATCATAGCGAGATTTTTGGGAATATTACTTGCTTTTGTGTGGTAAGGTATCATTGAGATCTTACCATAATTTAACGAATTTTTCATCGTTAAGTATTCCCTTTTAAGGTCCTCACGATCAAAACAATGTATATTGTTAAAATTAATATACAACGTATATTGTTAACACAATTTAAAGTACAGAATTAGATCACCCAATGTCATGTAGCATGCATCCTTTTTTCTTTCATTATAATTTTTTTTCTTATAATAAACGTAGAGATTTACCTTTTTGAGATTTAAATTAAAACGTAAGATTCTGTTTGTAATTACACCTTAAACTTCATCGTTATCTTCTCGAAAATAAACTACATATTTATAAGTATAAATTCATTTATAATCAAAACGTAAGATTCCTTTAAAAACAATATTTATACTCATTGAATATGTTTGACAATGTTATAAAACTGTTTAGATACGGAGGAAACAAAAGAATTGTACAATAACATAAACATCTACAATTAAGTAATCATAAGACAAATAACAACAGAATGTAAAAATTCTACGAAAATAATTACGTTATTTGATTCACTTGATGGAATCATAATAGAACTTGTGGTTCTAACTTTTTTTTCTCTACATAACATGAAGCTATGCTATTGATTCTATTGATTGAATCATATTAGAACTTGAAGGTTTTTTTTTTTTTTTTTTTTTTTTTTTTTTTTTTTTTTTTTTTTTTTTTTTATATTTTTTTTTTTTGTTTTTTTTTTATATATTTTTTGTATTTTGTACATTAAGTTTTAAAACTTGTAAGTTATGTAGTAGAGAAATTATGTGCAAGCTATTGAATTTCTATAATAAAGAAGCTGAACTTTTAAGGGCCCGTTTGGTTGATGGTTGTCAAGGAAATTGAAAGATAGAAAGCAAATTTTAGGTGTTTGGTTGTTATGCGGGCCTCACAAATTGAGAATGTGATAGATTTTATTCCTTTGTATATTAGTTGGTATAAAAAAAAAAAATCCTCATATGATATTTTTCATGTGAGCCACCCAACTAATGTCTCTATCTCTCTCTTCTTCTATATTAAAATTTAAATAGGAAATCATTATTAAATAAATTACTTTAAATTCAATTATAATTTTATTTTATATAAATAATTTATTTTCTCTCTCCTATTTTTCTTTCAGACGTTTCTTAAATCCGTATCCAATTTCAATCCCACTTGCAAACCAAACGCACCTTAAGTATCTCTATTTAAAAAAGGCCTAAATGCTGTATAAGAGCATCTACTATGGTAAACCTTTATAAAGGTTTATAATTTTATTATGACATTAATTAACAAACCTTGAACCTATATTCACTATATATAAATCTCCTAAAGCTTTATAAAAATTATACAAAATTCAAATGCATTAAATTATAAAGAGGTTTAATATTCTAGACCTATTCATCATAAACCTATTTATAAAGGCAAATGATATTGCCACATAGCAAATTACTACATACACATAAATATCATGCATAAGGACAAAATATTTTTTGTCCTTATGCATGATATTTATGTGTATGTAGTAATTTGCTATGTGGAATTATCAACCCCCATTTATAAACTATCTTCACTATGGTTTACAAGTTCTTAGATCTATTCATTATTTTATAAACCTTTTCATAAACTACTATAGTGCCCTAAAAGAGTAAGATAAGATTATGAAAATAATTAATGCTAATCCATTATCCAAATGATAATGTTTACTACACTAAATGCATTATAATAATAATATCAAATCCCCCAATATATATATATATATAAGATTGTTGAGATAAGTACTTCCCTCGTCCCTAAATAAATGTTCACTATTGACTTTTAAAGTATTCTCTTTCTAACTTTGACCTAAATTATTTTATTTGTGTTATGTTATTCTTGATGCAAAATATATGAATAGATTGAGTTTTAAATGTATTTTCGTTGGTATAATTTTCATCAAGTATTACACTATTACATAACATAAATGAAATAATTTAAGGTTAAAGTTGTATCAACATATCACACTATTACTGATAGTTGTTGGCATGACCAATTGTTTTCATCATATGTCATTGTTTGTAATTTGTGTTTTAATAAGTGTCTTAATTACCATATTTCCACACCAGGTAAAAGGTATAAACACAAAACTTTGAAGAATATAATAAAAAAATCAGAAGCCAAAACGTTAAAATAAGTAGATTATTATTCAATAATGTTAAAAAAATGACTCTCAATCTTAGGTGGTGTTTGTTTGTTAAGAGGGTCTGAATCTGAATCTGAACCGCACATCTGAATCTGAGTCTGATGCGTAAATGTCTGAATCTGACCGCATCTGAACGGGAAAAAAAAAACTCATGTTTGAACCGCACATTTGCTTGCTTTTAATAATTTTTTTTTGGTTTTTATTTGTGTCAGCAAGAGGCAACAAGACGCATTCAGACACCCTCTCAAGTCTAAACCATTAAGATCTTACTGCATCTGAACACGTCTGAACGGAAAAAAAAAAAAACAAACGGTCTGAACATCAAAATGTCTGACCGATTCAGACACAGTGTACATTCAGAGGCTGTTAAGAGGCAAAAAAAGAAAAAACAAACACAGCCTTACTTTTTCTTCAGTCCACTCACTCAATAAAAAATGCAGCATATTACTTACTTTACACGCATCCATTCATAAAACGTCCAAGAAGGTAAAATCGCTAATTACTACTTACCATCGCTACTTTTCGCGAGTTTCACGTTAATTAACATGAAAACACTGGCTATGTCAATTGAAAGTTGAAGTGCGAAAAGTATATACGTTTTACCAAAGTAAATACAATCTAAAAGAAAATGATAATAAGGATTAAAAATGTTATACTGTCAATAAAAGTAAAATAATATTCCCTCCGTCTCATATTAAGTGTCCACAATGAAATCTTTGGATGTCCCAAATTAAGTGTCCACTTGTACCTTTCAACCAATAAGATGAGACTTTAGTGGGTAAAAATAATATTTGATTGGTGGAGATTTTAGTTAGTGTAATCTCCTAAAACTTTGTGTATTATGAAAGTGGACACTTAATATGGGACGGGAGGGAGTAATAATAATAATAATAATAACAATAATAATAATAATAATAAAAGAAAAAAAAAAA
>LBNU01033069.1:54990-73787 GCA_014162995.1 Artemisia annua
AGGTGGTGTTTGTTTGTTAAGAGGGTCTGAATCTGAATCTGAACCGCACATCTGAATCTGAGTCTGATGCGTAAATGTCTGAATCTGACCGCATCTGAACGGGAAAAAAAAAACTCATGTTTGAACCGCACATTTGCTTGCTTTTAATAATTTTTTTTTGGTTTTTATTTGTGTCAGCAAGAGGCAACAAGACGCATTCAGACACCCTCTCAAGTCTAAACCATTAAGATCTTACTGCATCTGAACACGTCTGAACGGAAAAAAAAAAAAACAAACGGTCTGAACATCAAAATGTCTGACCGATTCAGACACAGTGTACATTCAGAGGCTGTTAAGAGGCAAAAAAAGAAAAAACAAACACAGCCTTACTTTTTCTTCAGTCCACTCACTCAATAAAAAATGCAGCATATTACTTACTTTACACGCATCCATTCATAAAACGTCCAAGAAGGTAAAATCGCTAATTACTACTTACCATCGCTACTTTTCGCGAGTTTCACGTTAATTAACATGAAAACACTGGCTATGTCAATTGAAAGTTGAAGTGCGAAAAGTATATACGTTTTACCAAAGTAAATACAATCTAAAAGAAAATGATAATAAGGATTAAAAATGTTATACTGTCAATAAAAGTAAAATAATATTCCCTCCGTCTCATATTAAGTGTCCACAATGGAATCTTTGGATGTCCCAAATTAAGTGTCCACTTGTACCTTTCAACCAATAAGATGAGACTTTAGTGGGTAAAAATAATATTTGATTGGTGGAGATTTTAGTTAGTGTAATCTCCTAAAACTTTGTGTATTATGAAAGTGGACACTTAATATGGGACGGGAGGGAGTAATAATAATAATAATAATAACAATAATAATAATAATAATAAAAGAAAAAAAAAAAGAAAAAAAAAAAGGAAAAAAAATGGAAAAAAAAATTAATACTTTGATTTTAGATCCTTACCAAGAAGGAAATGACCCAACAAACCCACTAAAAAAAAATAAAATAAAATAAAAAAATAAAAAAAGTAGTGGGTATATTCACACTCATAAACCCACCAACCCTTTGTCACTAGTAGTACTATTTTTTTTATTTATTTATTTTTTTCTCAAAGAAACAGGGGAACAATATAGTCGGTTGATAAATCGATCAATAAAACAAGTTTAACAACAATGGCTATGGTTTCAAGATTATGGGCATCAAAAGCTGCATCATATCTCAACATCTCTGCTTTCAACAGATCTTTTGCTTCTTCTGGTACTATTTCCACCCCCATCACCTTTTTTTTTTATATATACAGTATAATCGTTTTAGCCCAAATATTATGTTATTATTTATTTATTAAACCCTTGATCTGGGGTTTATGTATACTTGTGATTTGTATGATCTGGGTAGGAAAATGGTGTGACTTGATGGGTTTTTATTGCTTCTTTAATGAGTATTTAGATATGACTAGGCTTTTGGCTATAAAAGATACGTCACAAACTTTCAATTTTCATGCCACATAATCTGACACGTGTCAGTATTAAAACGTGACAACTCACCAGAATATGAACACATTTTTCCTTTTTTTGGGGTAACGTCGACTACGGGGTTGAACCCACCGCCACGCAGACTCAAACCGGCCTCCCTTTTCAGGAGGTTGGCGTGGCCACCTTCAAGGTTGTTTGTAACATTTAGAAAGTTTGTAACATTTATTGGGACATTTTGTAGTTCACGTATTAAAAAGTTTGGAAAAAGCCCGTTGCTATTTTATAGCCTAAACCCATATGATTATATAAATACGTTGGATCATGTGTGATGATAATTGATAAATGATATCTATTGTTTGTAATGTTGGTAATGTGGGTGTTAATTTGGATTCTTATATGCTATATAAAGTGTTTATTGGTGAATAAATAAGTATAATGAGGATTGTTTGTCTAAACGTTCTTTTTGGAGTCGAAAAGGGGAAGTTCATTTGTATTGGTGCTAATATATCTAGGCATTGTTATGGTTGGATAAGGAATCCTCTTGGTATTTGAAGTTCGCTGATATTATAGTCACTTTTATGTATAGGGAAAATGCAGATGGGTGGATCAACTCCTCAAGTGACTACTTTGCGCCTGTTTATTTTTCAACTAATAAATATTTAATGCGTGAACAATACAATTAGGGCTTAGGGGTATGTATGAACCTGTTTTACCAACAAAACCGGGAGATTTACCAAATAATATTAGGTGCAATTTCAGGTATTGAGATTACGGAAAATCAAGACTTCTTTTATGAGTAGTTCAGTTTGTTATTAACAAAATGACTAAAGCTTATGACATTCAGTAATGACTGGCATGAACTGGACATGAGTATGTAATGTCTAGTTCTTGACCATAATGATATGTCATCTTTGCACCTTGCCATCTGGATTGATTTTAACGATCTCACAAGTTTTGTGTTGGTTATATGCTCACAAAGATTGGTTCCATTGTATAAAAGCAACTGTACATATTTCTGTACTTGGTAAATAATCATGATTCCCTCATTTTGGCGTTTTGGTTTCATTTGGGCAATTCTTCAGTTGTTCTGTAATCAAGAACTTACTGCAGGCGAATCACGGTTGACATGTTATTAGTTTTGTAGAGTAAGAACATGTAGAGTGCAATCTGATATTGAGTTGATTTATTATTTGGTGCTGTCAGTTTTGAAGGATCTAAAGTATGCTGATTCACATGAATGGGCGAAAATAGAAGGTAACTCTGCAACCATAGGGATTACAGACCATGCACAAGATCACTTGGGAGATGTGGTGTACGTTGAGCTACCTGAAGTTGGGACAGCTGTAACCCAAGGTAGCGGTTTTGGTGCAGTTGAAAGTGTTAAGGCTACTAGTGATATTAACTCTCCTGTTTCTGGCAAAGTTGTGGAAGTCAATCAGGAACTCAGTACCTCTCCTGGCTTGGTAACTCATCTATCACTCATATTTGTTCCATTTTTACATAAAATGTACACAAAATGTTAAGGGTTTCAGGTACAAGTGCTAACATGGGTGGGCTAGGCAGGTTTGTCAAAACTGGTTTGAATTGACTAGTTTCATATAAAAGTACTGGTCCAAATGGTTTTATCCACAAAAAATTTTATGGACTGGAAAAATCAGCATTGAGTTCGGATGTTAATTGCAGTGAAAGTAGACTTTTGGTAACTCCAACCCATATGATCCGTTTGACCCATTTGATCCGTTCCACTTTTAGCTAAACATTTTGGTTTACAATGCGGGTAGACCTAATGATAAGTAAATGTGCCGGGATTGTCACCTCTAATTTTATGCTATGTGTGATTTGTTTGGCCCAGTACATGAAAATTGCATGGTATTTTTGTCTTTTTAAAGTTTGGAATGGAAACTCCCCCCCAAACAAGGAAATGAGGAAAGGAAAAATTGCATGGTTTAATGCAAGTGGGTGACTGAAACATATATATTTGGTCCTTTTAGTATAGAACAAAATAAGCTTTGCCCACTTAGTACCAGAAGTATAAATCTGGCTATTGTTTCATGATGTTGATGTTAATTCTAGCCATACGTTTTTCTCCCCCAACCCATTTGCTGGTAAACATATTAATATTAGTGCTCATAAGAGAAATGTGTCCGAAAAAGACGGTCTTTGGCTGAAAAGTGAGACTAATGGAAAAAAGTTTTAAGATTCATGAGGCCTAGTAATGTATTCACTGAGTAATGAAGTCATCAAATTTATTTTAATTTTAAGTATAGGACAGTGTGAAAGAATTTCATATTCAATAAAGGAGAATGTAAGGAGAATGTTGCAAGTTTGACAATGTAAATAACAGCACAGGCAAGTTGTAATTATAACAATTGCCGAATAGTTAATTTCACATTCCATAAACGGGATGTTGCAAGTTTCATGTGGACAGAGAAGTACGTATTAGTAACTTGGAATTATTTATTTATAATTTTATAAAGTTAATGTTAAACTCTCAATGTGGTTTTAGTTATCTGCATGATCTGCACACTTTGTTACATGGAGCTCTTAAAAATTCCTATGGACGAAATGTGGTAGTAAATCAGTATAAGTTAAAAGATAGATGCAGCATCTGATTTAAGTATCAAATGAGCTATTTTCTAATCTAGTCAGGTCCCACTCATTATGGTGTTTAACCTTAACAATTTTTTGTTTCTATAACGCCACTGTTCTCATATTTCCTCAAAAGCTATTTAAAGAAATGAATGCTCATAGGTGAATGGAAGCCCATATCATAATGGATGGATTATGAAAGTGGAGATGAGCAACACTGAGGAGGTAAAATCTCTAATGGATTGTGATCAATATTCTAAATTCTGCGAAGAAGAAGATAATCACTGAACTAACAAAGATATGGTCCAGTTGGAATAATAATTCATGGTTCAAGTTCAAGATTTGCTATTGCAGTTTTCTTTGGAATATCAATTGGGTTCAGTTGGATTTTCATTTTATTTTCTGAGAATGTGTTGGGTTCTTGAATACATATTGCAGACTTCACATCTTGTTTTTGGTGGCATAAGCTATGTTTCTTTGACCAATTTCGGAACCATTGCATCGTTTGTTGAAAGATGACAACAATGATGTTTTTTCCCTTGTCACAGCTTAAGCTCATCTTCAATGCAGAAAATGAATCCTTTCAAACCAAAATGCAAACAGCCCTAACAGTGGAAGATGGTTAAAGGGTACTGCATTAGGAAGATGGTACTGATAATTGGAAATGATTGATAGAACCTAGGGATGTCGGGTTTTCAGTTTTCGAAAAATAATAATTTGAAACCAAAACTGAACCAAATTGATTAAAATTTGGTTTAAAATGAATAGAAAACTGAATTTGATCTTGGTTTTGGTTGACACCGAAAGACCCCAATTTCGTTAATCTCTATGTTTGGATGTTTGAAAAAAAAATACTCTCTCCGTCCCAAAATTTTTGGCGACTAATTTTTGAGACGGAGGGAATACTAATTAACTAGGAAACTTAACTAGGAAACTTACATACAAAATTGATGCCAATATATCTATAGTTTTAAACCGTTTATAATCCATACGAAATTTAGACAGGCCCGGTTGTAGACTTGAGAGGCCAAGAAACAGAGAATTTGGTAGGCTATATTTGTGATTTGGGAACAAATAAAACTCATGTATCAAGTTCTATCCTTTTAATTTAGAGAAATGATAGAACTATATAATTTTTACAAAACAACATCCACAAGATGTTATGGATTAAAAACTTACCTATTTACATATTTGTAAGCTAACACTCGCTATATCTTACATATTTGCATATTTTTCAAAAACATGCTTAAACACCATTGTACATTATGCATTAAAAACTTAATATGCAAATATACAAGTTTCATTCAGTATATATACAATTCCCCCTAACTAATAATATCATGAAGGAACAAAGCTAATTTTTTGTAATTAAAAAAATGAAAATGACACACAATTCTTTATCATATTTTCGTTATGTAGAAATCAAAGAGGGAATACTGAAAACTATATTATCGGATTCAACTAAACAATGAAGATTACAAAACATTAAATAGAAAATAAACTAACCTAACCCTAAATAGTAAACGGGCCAAAACAAGTGGGCCAGGCCTAAAGGCCTTATTAGCTAACACCTCCTCTCAAACTCACAATGCCGCAGTGAGAGTTTGTCAAACAGAAACTAAACTAAAACTGAACAACAAACGAAAAGCGGAAGGTCCCAGAGTGCAAATGCGGTGCAAACTCAGAACATAGCAACACAATTACGGAGATGAACGAGAGCAGATTCAGACAGATAGATGCAGATCAAGACAAATTCATATTGATATTCATATATTCAGACAAAACCAGGCGGAACCAGATGCAGAACCACGTGCATATTCAGACAAATTCAGATCAAACCCGGCGGTACCAAATGCAGAACCACATGTAGAACCATAACAAGTTGATGTCGAGATCAAACACATAACTACTCAAGACGTAGTCAGATTAGTTAAGACTGCTACATCACCATCACCAACTCCATCACAAATACAAAACCAATTACCAATTCAAAATCAGATTCAACTAAACAATGAAGATTACAAAACATTAATAGAAAATAAACTAACATAATCTTAAATAGTAAATGGGCCCAAACAAGTGGGCCAGGCCTAAAGCCCTTATTAGCTAACACGTTCCAATAAATAATACAGGCAAAGTCCGAGTTATTTAATAGACCATTGTATTTAACTATTTTCAAAATTAAATTAACAAAATGAGTATTTTTAAACATATTTAATTTATAATAGTAATTATATTTTCTTCATTAATAAAACAATAGAAAAAAATAGAGAAAAAAAAAAAAAGAAAAGGAACGGGAGCATTAAAACCCTAAAACTACCATCTTCCTCCTCATGCACGGCTATAGCATTACATCATATATGGGTGTTTAGGACAATGGGTATACAGTTAAATGGGTGTTTGGGTCAATGGATCAGCTCCAAGTCTATCATGGGTGTTTGGTTCAGTGGCTCAAAACTTGTTTGCAGTCATATGTTTGTTACATAATCCCTGTTGTATTTCCATAATACTATAACTAGTTATAATACCCGTGCACGCACGGGGTTTTTTCAGAAAAAATTAAAGTATTATCGTTTAAAAACAGAAAATCTTATGTATATTTTAAAAAGTTAGAGCATCAACATGTGCGAACGTAAGAAAAATAGTTAGCAAAAATTGTAAATATAACCGTGACATCGACCTTGTATTGGATTCTTGAGCGTGTCTCCTTATAATGTTATTCGGCCAAAGGTTCTTTGATCACATGGGTTTACACATAAATAAAATTTTTGTTTATTATATGGATATATAAAAATTTACCCGTGAAAATTATGATATAAGTACAACTAATAAGTATGCATGAGTTTTTCATTATGTATTAATATCAATTAATATTTTGTAAAAATTTTATTAGATGAAAGATTTAACTTTGTTTAGTTAACATAGATGTTAATGTTGAGGTTGATGTTGTTGTTTAACTTTAACTATTGATATCATGTTGTACAAAATGTGCGAGTTTAGTAGCGCATAATGAGCGTTGATGAAGTTTTTTAAAAATGTTTTTCCGAATATCCGTATATAAAATTCAAATAATAATTACATGAGTCGCTATAAGTACAATCGCGTATATTTATTTTCATATCACAGTAACTCGTACTTACCATTTGATATTTATATTATCGTTAATAATAATTTAACTATATTTAATATTCAAACCCGTGTACGTATAGATTAAATTTTTAAATAGTAACATGAGTTCTTATTTATATTTAACGTACATAGTAAAAATATATTTTAATAGATGAAAGTTTAAAACTAATATTTATTTTAAAATTATTTAACGTATATTAAAACTAATTCGTACATTTATAAAATTTTGTAAGTTTAATGGATGGATCTCAAACCAATACTAACTAGCATAATACCCGTGCGTTGCATCGGGGTAGTTTTATATCACATAATTTATTATTTATACATAACACACGAATAAACTAAAAACTTGATCGTCGAAAAACTTTAAAAACATCTTTCAAGCATTAAACAAAACCAAAAAAATAAAACAGTTTACCTCTAAAACTTTAAAACATCTTATGCCCATGCGTTGCATCGGGAGAGTTTTATATCAACAAAATTAGATATATAATGATACTTCTTTTAAAGACTCATTTACACGTAAAATATCAAAGGGATCAAATACTCTCTTTTGGAAAGATTCTTGGTGCTGTAATGGGGTGCGCCTTATGGATTCTTTTCCCAGATTATTTGCCCTTGAGACTCATAAGGAGTGTAAGATTAGTGACCATTGGCGTTTGGTGAATAATGTATGGGGTGGAAACTGGTCTTGGCGCTTTCCACCTCGTGGGAGAGCCATTGATGACCTTGCCTCCCTCACCTCGTCTATTGGCAGCCTCTCGCTTGCAGTGGATGGTTTGGATAAATGGCAATGGACGTGGGATGCTTCTGGCATATTCAAAGTCAATACTCTCTCAAAAAGGATTCAAAATTGCTCTCTTGCTAATCACAGTGTCGGCGAGCATCATTATTGGAATTCATGGATTCCTCGTAAGGTGAACATTTGTGTCTGGAGGGCTTCTTTAAATAGATTACCGACTCGTTCTAACCTCTCTTCTCGTGGTGTGGTGTTGAATTCTTTAAATTGTCCTTTTTGTGAATGTGTTGTTGAAGATTTAGAGCATTGTATGATTAGATGTCCCATCGTCCTTAATATTTGGAGGAAAATATGGAGTTGGTGGAATTTGGACTCTCCTGTAACGTTTCCATCTTTCTCGATTTCGGATATTGCTCTTGGAAATATAAAACCGAATGGTAATTCTCAGGTAGCCAAAGTTATGCAAGGTGTCTTCCAAGTTACGGTATGGGCTTTATGGAAGTGGAGAAATAGATTGGTAAACGCCTCTGCGGATTTGAGCTCAAGAGTAAAGGATGAAGATATCTTTCCGGTTATTCAAAGATTGTCCAGGACTTGGATTGCTGCTCGTCTCACTTTGAAACAGGCGAACTGGGATGTTTGGATTGCTAGGCCATTTGATCTGTTTGTATAGTTTTTTTGTGTATGATGTGTTTTGGTTTTGGTTTTTGTACAACATGGATTAGTACAGCCCTTTGTTCTCTTTCTGAGCTCCAATTTGGAGCTTTGTTTATTTTTATATCAATAGTCTAAAGTTTAATTTTTGGCAACACCACAAATCATTATTAATATACATTTAAGCATTTACCAACATAACACGCATATAACCTTTACTTTTATTTGATTCTTAACATGCACATTTACTTATATTTGATTCTTAACATGCATATCTTCTTGGTGTAGCTGCTGATCTTGCTTGACTGGCTTCTAGTGAGGGTGTCACGTGCAGGGGCGGAGCTTAGTGAGGACCGGGAAGGGTCCCGGCCTCCCTAGGCCTAAACCCGTTGGTGTAATTTTTCGCGATTTCATGTGTTAAAAAATTTTTTGTTTGACCTCGGCCCTCCCATCTAATGTATTTTCGGAAAAAAATTTGTTTCGGCCCTCTCACAAATTTTTTTCTAGCTCCGCCACTGGTCACGTGGCACACTGGTCACGTGGCAGGTTTTAAGGTTGATTCGGGTCGGAACCAATTCCAATATTGGCAAATGATTGTTGCATTTTTGACAAATCTACTTTACCACATGTGAAATAATTAGTAACATTTACAAAACTACCAAAATTTTGGTACTTAAAACACTTTGAGCTTCATCATTTGTACCCATGTGACTTTAGACTCATAGTTAAAAGGATATGAACCGAGCCTTGACGGGTCGTTTGGGGCTTGAGGATCTCGGATCACAGTCGACTTCCTAATAATACCCTTTAATTCCCCTTTATGCACATCATGCCCTCGTTCACCAATTATGTTAACAGGGTTAGAAGATACATGTTCCATTCGTGTCACATGCAATGCAACAAACCTTAGTCAAAACTAAATGAATATCTAATGTAACTGTACAGCATGTTTTAGAGATTTTACAATGTGTTGAACCATTTACCTTAATAGGAGTGATGAGGCGAAAAGTGTTACGCTTTTAGGGGGTCATTTAAGCCCTAATCCATAATATTTGCACAAATATTGCCTTAAATCGTTCCTTTTGTCATTTTAGGTACTTTGGAGAGGAATTCTGGAAAAGGAAGCATTTTGGACGTTTTTTTAGCATAAAAGTGAAGAAAACGACAAAGTCTCAAAATATGCTGGAAATT
Source organism: Artemisia annua (assembly GCA_014162995.1). NCBI lineage: Eukaryota > Viridiplantae > Streptophyta > Magnoliopsida > Asterales > Asteraceae > Artemisia > Artemisia annua. The sequence continues at coordinate 64,759 of LBNU01033069.1, forward strand.
GTACCTGACGGCGTCACGCTTTACCAGGTGATGATGTCACTCTTAGACAACAAGGTGGATTATTTTTGCACTAGACACCCCAGAAAGATTTTGGAGATTTAACACGTGACGGTGTCACGTGTTACTGGATGTAGGTCGTCACGTTTTATCACAAAGGGAGACGGACCAGAGAAGTTTATAAGGGGACGACGTCAGAGTTGGATTTGAGCAATCCGAGGAATGTTTTGGCGGCGAGGTGACGGCGTCACACCCTATAAGGTGACGTCGTCAGATTGTAAATTCTATATATATTCGTCTAATTTTCATTCATTAGTGTGCAACTTTTGGGAAAAACCCTAGCTCGTGTTTTATAGTATTTTTAAGGGTTCTTCACCCTTGAAACTTGGATGCTTAATTAAAGATAAGTCCTTTTCCAAATCAATCAATATGTCTATGTGTTGTTTGATTATATCTTATGCTTGTCTTTCAATTAACATGCTAGGCTAGGTCTTTATTGTGTTTGCTTGGATCTAATGAAACCTAGCTATTGATTATATGTTGTTGGTTTGTTTGTGATTGTTGTGGGTGGGTGAAGTCGATGTTAGACTTAAGAAAACTGGCTAACCTCCTATACGGTAACTTGCTTGAAAGTCTTAAAAAACATGAATCGGATGTGTACTACGATTATATGGTTGTATTTAATGCATGAGCGAATTCTAATGATCCCATGTTAGGAGCTTTTAGTCGGCTCGACATAGGAGTGAAGTAGGAGCGTATAGAGTTAGGGAAGATCGTACACGGCCCTACGACTGGTTTAAAGGAATACAACCCGTCATCCACACAATTACAACAAACCAATTAACATGTAAAAGATAGCTAGGGAGTAAGGAAATCTAAGTAAACACATATTTCTCTCATATAAGTTTCACAACCATTTACTTTTTCTTGTTATTTCATTTTTATTGCAAAAGTAGTTATTTGGGTTAGTTGACTAGCAACTAATTCCGCCCACTCTTCCAAAACCCGAGATTTTTACTTGTTTTCATAAAATATAAAAATACAAAAAGAATCATCCCTCAACCCTTAGACCTAATTAGAGTAGCTTTTCAAGCCTAACGACACTATTCCCCGAGAGAACGATCAATCCCCGGTACTTGCCACTTCACTATACTACATCGGTCAGGTACACTGCCTGATGGGGGTTGTAAGCTTCTCAAGATCCCTTGAGAGGTAAAACCTGAGTGCAAAGGTTGCAAAACCCACGCATCAAGTTTTTGGCGCTGCTGCCGGGGAATAGTTATTGCTTAGGTTGAAAATTTTATTTTTACTTAGGTCTACTCATTAGAATCCTTTCTCGTGAGATTTTTATTTTTATTTTTCTAGGTTTTCTTTAGTCTATCTTTTTTCTTTGTGTTTTTGTTCGTAACCATTACCATCCGACATCATGGAAGGTGGTAATATCCTTGATCCCAACAACCCACCGCAACAAAACATACCCAAACCAAACCCACCTCCTAGAGCCCGTACTCTAGGAGAATACTCCCGTCCTAGCCACCGAGGCTATCGAAACACCATTGAGCTCACCCAAGGAGCCAATGTGTCTCCCTTGCGATCCGACACCATCCGGTTGGTGCAAAGCGGATGTGCATTCCATGGACTTCGTTCCGAAGATCCAAATCAACACCTCAAGGACTTCCTTAAGATCGTAGATTCCATAGACCTTGATGTTGACACTCGAGAGACTACCCGATTACGTCTCTTCCAATTCTCTCTGCGAGACCAAGCTAGTCAATGGCTAGAACGTCTACCCGCAGGATCCATCACCTCTTGGTATAATCTCACCACTCGCTTCCTTGCTCAATTTTTCCCACCGGGAAGAACCACAAAGCTAAGGAATGACATCTTGGCGTTCCAACAACGTCAAGGCGAAACCCTCTACGAGGCATGGACTCGATTCAAGGACTTACTCCAAAAAGTCCCTCATCATGGCATAGACCTTTGGCTCAAAGTCCAAATTTTCTATGACCATATCAATATCCCCACGAAGAAAACCATTGACCAAGAGGCCAGTGGCAAGCTACGTGATCTAAGTGCGGAACAATCATGGGAACTCATAGAAGATCTTGCTCTCTACGACAACGAAAGTTGGAATGATCCCCGTGATTTGAACAAAACGGTCAAGGCAATATCTTTGCCTTCAAATAATCCAATCACTTCCGACCGTAGGATCATGGAACTTGAAGACCAAGTCAAGTATCTAATGAAATCCTACGAAGCTCCTAAACCTTCAAGCCAAGTGAACAAAATCACTTCTTCATGTGAGTATTGTAGTGGTCCCCATGACACTTGAGACTGCATGGAACTCCCCGAACAAGCTTTTGCGGACTACGCATCCTCGCGTACCGACGGAGCGGGAGAAAAGTGGTACACTTTCAAACCCGAGCCAAACCCTTACGGTGATTCTTACAACCCCTCTTGGAAAAATCACCCGAACTTTAGGTGGAAGCAAAACCAAAACACGCTCCAAAACAATTCTTCCAATCCACCTAATCGTTTCCAATCAAACGGTTCATCCTCAAACCGTACTTTCAATAACAATCCCTCCAATAATTATGGTAGTACCAATAACCTTGAGGGAATGATGTCTAAGTTTATGGCATCTCAAGAAGCTCGTATGGCTTAGTTCGAATCCGAATTTAATCGACAACAAACAGAGATGACCAATAAAATAGACAACTTATTGAAAGCATTCAACAACCAAGGGGCGCCATCACAAAATAAGGACGCTAGGAACACAAGTAGCGGACCCCAAATCAAGGACCCCTCATCATCCAAACATGTCCACTTTGTTAACGTTGTCACTATTAAGCCAATTGATAAAAATGAAGTAGATAGTGAACATAAGGATGAAATTAGGGAAGTTGAGGAGAGTGAGAAAAGTGAAGTAGAAGAAGTAGATGATGTAGAGGACTACTTTAATAGGTTACCCACTCAGGAAGAATGTGCATACCATAAGGATTTATTTGATGACCCCGAGACGCCATACGTCCTAGGTAATCCAATCATTAAGACGGGTGACCCATCCANTGTTAACGTTGTCACTATTAAGCCAATTGATAAAAATGAAGTAGATAGTGAACATAAGGATGAAATTAGGGAAGTTGAGGAGAGTGAGAAAAGTGAAGTAGAAGAAGTAGATGATCTAGAGGACTACTTTAATAGGTTACCCACTCAGGAAGAATGTGCATACCATAAGGATTTATTTGATGACCCCGAGACGCCATACGTCCTAGGTAATCCAATCATTAAGACGGGTGACCCATCCAACATCAACATACCATGCAACATTGGACATGTGCATGTGTGGAAAGCTTACATAGACCTTAGATCCCCCATAAACATCATGACTAGGATCCATTTCAATTGGATAATGAAAAAGCAACTTGGACCTAGGATATGTCCCAACACGGGTTGGATGAGCAACTTCGTAGGGAGAATAAGAGGATTGCGTGTGTATGTAGGGAACTTTACCTATGTTACCGACTTTGTGATCGTAGAAGATATTCGACCGGTAGTAGATGCATGCTTAACTCAAGTAGTTTTTGGTAAGCCGTTTGTTGAAGCCTCTAAGATGAATTATGACCCATCTCTAGGGAAGTTAGATTCAAGGACGAGACTGATGAGGTAGCCTACCAAATGCCATATAAGATAGAGCAATTCCGGCTTTTATTAAACATCGAGAAGGAGCATAAGCAAGCGGTCTACTATAGGAATGATGAGGATAGACGTACAGGAGTAGACTATGTTATGAGTAGGATATTTGGTTTCTACAAAGAATGCTTGCAACTAGGTCCGGAATATAAGACTAACCCCGAAGATGACCTAGAGGACATAACCTTTGACGATGAAGTCACGTAATAGAGTGACTTTAAGTCTAGCTACAAGACTCGTTAATAAAGAAAAGCACTTCTTGGGAGGCAACCCAAGCTTTATTTGTTTTGTGTGTTTGTATAGTATGTTTTATTTTTGTTGTTATTGATTCATGTTTCAAATTAAAATTGTGAAAATGCTTTATTTTGTTTTTAACTTCGTCTTAACTACATATAAAGGTATTTTGCAAAAGATAAGTGTAAGGGAAATCTAAATTTGTTTATAAGAACGAATTGGAACATGAATTGTGACGATATAAAATGAACATACATATTAGTATTTGTTCGAGTCAAATGCTTGTATCGAGTTATAATGAAATTTTGCAGGATTCCAGGAATTGAGGTAATTGTTTTTCCAGAAATTTTCCGGAAACTAAACATAAGGATTTTGTCAGATCAATTCTGACGGCGTCAGGCTTTAATTCCAGAAAAAGTTTTTAAAATTTAGTTTTTCTGCCGGATTATAAAAATTACTGCATCTTTAATTCCAGGAATCTGCAAAATTTTCATTCCACAAGCATTATATCCATATATAGAATTTGCCGCCGATTTTACGCAAGGTTTGCCTAGATTGTTTTCTCAGGTTTAAGAGGTTATATTGGACAAGAAGATGAACATGGAATCAAGTTCATGACATCAAGCTTTTGGAGTCGCTTTGATCTTAGAACTTTTACATCATCTTGGAAGAAGATCTAACTATTAATACAAATATCGCCTAAAAACGTTATTTATATTTTACGATCTTTGCTAAGTTTTGTTAATGACAAGGTACAAAATTTAGCTTATAAGTAATTCATCACTTTAGTTTTAAGTCTTGTATAAACTAGACTTTACATTTCTTTTTAAACATAACATAGTTTTTATTTCTTTAAAAAGAAAGTGTCACATCTCATCAATGTGCATTTATGGAAAGTTTATGTGTTTGACCATCTTTGGTTCTTACACATCTTTGGAAGTATTCCACATTGAGTCAATGCATGAAATAAATTGATGTGACCTTGTTTGTCTTGGAGAGATTTACTTTGTGTGCAAGTTTTGTTCTGTTAGTTCTGGCGGAACCCTGGGGTTACACGGGCGGAACCCTTCTGAGGGTGCCGCCGTTTCCGCCAGAGCTGATACTTGTTTGTGTATAAGTACCAAACAACTTGCAAGAAATCCCTCATCACTTTAGGACATATATTTCATATATTCTCTCATCTAACTCAGTAACATTTGACTTGTGTGATTCTCTTATGTAGCAAAGGAGTTCACAAGTTCATCCAAGAAGTTACAAGTTTCAACTCATAAGTTGCAAGACTTGTTAGCTTTGTTGTGTATAGACTTTGGTAGTTTATACTTGATTTGTATCTTGTGTAGAAGTGATCGGTTAGTATTTTAGGCCTTAAAATACATATTGTGATGGGAGTTGTTGTACCCTTGTAAAAGAACTAACGGGAGTGGTTGTACCCTTAGTAAAGAACTCGACATCTAACTTAGTGTCGGTAAAGAAATTAGGCGACGATAGGTTGGTTCTACCTTGAACTAGAACTCGTTATTTAGCTTTGTACCGGATAAACGTGTAAGCGACGAGTGTAAAGGTTTCTCCACCAGGAAAGGAGTTTGTTGACTAGTGCTTTAAACTCTCGAGTTGGATACTCGGGGCATGGACGTAGGGCAAGGAAAATAGAGTTCCTTGTAGCCGAACCACGATAAATACTCGTGTCATGGTTTGATCGTTTCTTAATTTACTCTTACTTGCTACTTATTATGTTTTAGATCATATCTTTGATAGTGTCTTTGCTTACATCTTTGATTGTTTTAAAAGTATATCTTAGATTATATCTTTGATTAAATGAAAGTCATAAAAGATAATTAACGATAAAAAGCGGTAAACTATTCATCCCCCCTTCTAGTTTTCCACAATTGACATCAGGAGCTACGTTACTCAAGATCTTTAAAATATATTGTATTTTAAAACTTGGATCGATCCATGGATTTTGAAAATCTCAAAGAAGGGCAAAAACCACCGCTATATGAAAAAGAAAACTTTCTTGAATGGAAAAGTAAATTTGAAAACTATGTGAGATCAATTGATCAAGACCTTTGGCATATTATTTTTATTGGTGATTTCAAACCAACGAACACGAGTTTTGAAAATCAAAATGATTATCCAAAACTTGATAAAAACACTAAAGCTAAGATAATGATTTATAAAGCTTTACCAAGTGTCGAATATGAAAGAGTGTTAGTTTGTCAAACGGCTAATGATATTTGGAAAAATTTGTTAAACCATCATCAAGAAATATGTCAAGTCAAAAATGATCAATTTGATCTTACATATGAGTTAGAAGTTCTAGAAAAACTAATAGATAGACACTTAATAGAAGTGAATACATGTACTACTAGTTTAAATGTTTTAAATGAAGGTACAAGTGAAGATGAGTACGTATGTCAAAGAGAATTTGCTTGCGAATCATGGAAAGACACGGATATAGATGAAGATGATCATCCGATTAGTGATTCTCAATCTATTGAAACAACAAGCAAGGTACATGTTGAAACCAAACATTTTTGCTTTGACACATTTCTCTTAGATTTTTCTAAATTAGAAAATGAGTCTAAACTTTTAGGTAACATGAACCTAAAAACCATCTTCAACAATGAGTCCTCAAAATCTTTTGTGAATAATTTTGAAAAGGAAATCTTGTTAGAAGATAAAATGTCTAGACTTGAGAGTAATGTTGAAATTGATCTAGAATGTAAATTATGTCTAGATTACAAACATGAGATTAAAAAGCAAAATGAGAAAGGAAAAATGTTAGCTAAATTTGATGAAAGCTCAAAATCTCTTGAAAGATTGTTGAGGAGTCAAAAATTGTTTAGAGATAAAACCGGATTAGGATTTAACTCAAAAGCACCATCAACAAGTAAAACAAAGCAAGTAAACTTTGTTAAACCTAGAAAAGAGATTTAGAGATAATTTAACCTCTAATAGAAACTCATGACAAAAGGATTAAGAATATCATATTCTATGATTTTATATGATTATCTAACCCTCTTGGATATATGAGTAATTGAGTTTCCAAGCGTATCGTCAAACCAAGATTTTACGCTTTGAGCTTATCATCTTGATAGCATCTCTATGCAACTTAAAAGGTACACATTACTTCAACTTGCCTTTTGATTGTCTCTTGCTTCTAGCATTATGTGTTTTAGTATGTGTTATTGGTAGTGTGAATTCTTATGTGTTTATGTGCTATTAGAAATAACTAAGATTAGATTCTCTACGTCAAGGAATTTCATCTTTAGTACTAGTAGGAGATATAAGGTGGTTTCGGTTCTTTAACCGTCAAGAGACAAACATGAGAAACTCTTGAGTAAGTCTCACTTAACTCTTGCTCACAAGTGAGCTAACTAAGAATCTCCTAAGTGATAACATGTCTTACACTTTTGTGATGCTTGCTAAACAACATTCCTAAACACCACACTTTGGGTCTTAAATTGTGTTTTACTTCAACCACTCTTTTGTGATAAATTCACATAAAACACACAAGATGAAATAAATCATATTAGCATAAATTAGGATGCATGGAAGAAAATGAGTTTTCAACATCTAGAATTTACACATCAAAAGTGACACTTAGTCATATGATGTTGTACCTCTTGGACTTTTTCAAAAACTAATAAAGATCACAATGTTTTATGAAAGGAAACCTAAAGAGTCGAGGAGTCGTTGAATATAACATTTAACGAAAGACCACCTCCTTCTAAGATATCATCTTCGGTAGATGATGACTTAGTCGAAAATCCAACAATGGTAAGACAAGCAAGTTAAGTAAAATGACAAGGAAGATGTACTATTAAAAGGAATAAACATAGATGTTTAAAATCCTAAAGTCATATACTAACGAGTGTCACAACATTAAGGGTAAAGTTCAAAATATAAACAATGTCTTCTTACCTCGAGTCAAACATTGAATCAAGCAATATTGACATAGGTCATATGACTTGAATCATGAGTCATTGGTAAAATCAAACATATTTGATAAAAACAAGCTTTTGGATATTAGAGTAAAACTACGAGTTTTAACAAATTAGATCTTTCAAAAATAGATTGAGTGACTGTAGTGTCAACAATTGAAAGACTTTTTGATAATACAAGCAAGCTCCAAAAGCAAGAAATTATCACTCAAGGACATTCCTAATTACTCTCTTGTTCTCATTAGTTAAGTAGTTGATGACTTATCAAGAATGAGATTAGTAAAACCGTAGATAAAACTAAACATAGAGAAATGTTCGGAAGACTACTTGTTTTCATAACAATTAGATTCAACATTATGTTTGGTACTTATCTATGTACTTGTTTTAGAAAAGAATCTAAAGCATCTTCTTTAGAAGAGAGATTTTGAACACGTCTAAAGCATCTTCTTTAGAAGAGAGATTTTGAACACGTCAAAAGATACTACATAAGGATTATGGTATCCCAAAGGAACGGGAAGAGAAACCATAAGTGTACACCGAGTTGAATTATGATGGTGATAAAGATAAGAGAAAAAGCACAAGTTGTACTTGCACTTTTATGCTTTCTTACCAAATGATTCTCAAAGAAGCTTAAAGCTCTCAAAACAACATTGGACGAAAAAGCACGTTAACAAACTCCTTGAGATGTAGCAAACTCACGTCAACAACGGAATCCCTCGTTTCAACAAAGGAAGCGTCAACGTCAACGTCAATCCAATCCATTATGCTCATAGAATTACGTAGTGAGATTCATCGCCATAGAATTGGTAAAAATGTTCATTGAGGAACATCTCAACCAAAAACGTACATTACGATAACCACATTAGTTGAAACCCCTTCAAAACCTCACGGATTAGGATCTTCCAACTTTCCTAGACCAAGTTTAGGACTTATGAAACCTAAAATCTTAGTTTTGAACACTAGAGTATGATCACAACTATCACAACATATCTCCTTTGTTTTTCTGCTGAACCGGCGGAACTCTCAGCCCATACGGGCGGAACCCAGTTTTTGGTTCCGCCATATCCGCCGAACCAGCAGCTAGTTTTAATTCATCTTCAAAACCAAACACCCTCTTAACTTATTCATCCACTTTTCAAACAGCCATCACCCTCTCAAAAA
>LBNU01033069.1:77171-88865 GCA_014162995.1 Artemisia annua
GGACATATATTTCATATATTCTTCATTCATAACTTCAGTAAATTCTGGACTGTTGTTCCTATGTAGCAAAGGAGTTCACAGTTTCCAAAATTACAAGTTTCAACTCATAAGTTGAAGACTTGTTAGGCTTTGTTGTTATAGCTTGGTATTTATACTTGATTTGATCATTTGATGTAAGTGAGTGGTTAGATTTTAGGCCTTAAAATACATAGTTGACGGAGTGTTCGTACCCTTGTAAAAGAACTAACGGGAGGTGTACCCTGTGGTTAAAAACTCGACATCCTAGCCTTAGTCGGTAAAAAATTAGGCGACGATATGTTTCACCTTGAACTAGAACTCGTATTTAGCTTTGTACCGGTTAAACGTATAAGCGACGAGGTAAAGGTTCTCCAGCCGGGAAAGGAGTAGGAGTTTGTTGACTAGTGCTTTAAACTCTCGAGTTGGATACTCGGGGTGTAGACGTAGGGTAAGGAAAATAGAGTTCCTTGTAGCCGAACCACGATAAATACTCGTGTCATGGTTTGATCGTTTCTTTCTTTACTCTTACTTGCTACTTATTATCTTTTAGATCATATCTTTGATAGTGTCTTTGCTTACATCTTTGATTGTTTTAAACGTATATCTTAGATTATATCTTTGATTAAATGAAAGTCATAAAAGATATTTAACGATAAAAAGCGGTAAACTATTCAACCCCCCTTCTAGTTTTCCACACTAACCATGTTACCACACGATTCACATCAAACGAATCAGGGGAGTATTTGTTTCATCTTTCATTTTCTACTTTTACATCTTTTATGTGAACATTGGGGACAATGTTCGGTTTAAGTGTAAGGGGGTAAATGAAGTCACCTTAGAAAATGCAATTACGCTTGATTTTTGTTTGTTTAATGGTAGATGTGTAATAAAACCGAGAGAAATATTTGTTTGGGCAATTTTAGTGCCAAATTTAAAAATTTTTACAACATTTAGGAGTGAAACTTTAGGCATAATAAGCGTCTCATGGATAGGGAATTGTATGACTGGCACAAAAACCGTACCACTCAAAAAAAATTTCCCCAAATATGTGAGGTTCGCCCCTAGAATTGTTAGGAAAAGCATTCATTGTTGGTGCTTGTGTGTGTACCGGTAGTAATTAGACTCTAGAACTTGCGTTAGTGACCATCCCAAATCCACAGGTGAGACTACATTCGTGTAGTTAGATTTACTACATGATAAGAGGCATTAGGATAATCCTTGTTTTTAAACCCGTATTATAATTACTTGACTAGTGAAGCTAATGAACTTGACTAATAAAGTCAAGTAATCCTCCCTCTCCTTAGCGATGTACTCATTTTTAGTACACGATACCCCTAGTACAACCCTCCGAGCCAATCTTTTCGTTTCTAACTTTAAGCATTTTACTTAATGGAAGAATTTGTTTACAATCCACCCCAAAGGTACACCCAAATCGCCTTAGCCTACCTTGTATGCACTCATCTTTAGTGCATTATTGTGAAAACATTTGTTCAAACCCTTAGTTAATTGTCTAATTGATTACATGGTTGCTAAGTCGAGTCATATCCTTATACATATTGTTTTGGGACTCATGGGACTCATGGGTAAAGTACTAATGTAATGGAGTAATGGGGAAGAAGTCAATTATTACCCCCATATGTGCGTTAATATTTTAAAGTACTCCAAGTTTTTCAATTATCTTAATTCGAGTCATTAGAATAGTTAATTATAAAGTATGTAAAAGTTCAAGTGTAAGGGGAGAACCGAGGCCCCTATGATGTATTATTTTGGATGGTAAGGCAAGAGTGTATGAAAAAAAATCGAAAAAACAAGGAAAAAAACGAAAAAAAATTGGAAAAAGAAAAGTGGAAAAAACATACGGACTACCATCCCGTTTCATTTTATCTTTATTTATGTTCATGTTATTTTCTTTTTAGCTTAAGTCGAGTCGAGTCTTGGCTTAGCAATGCCACTTTGTGCATGTATTTGATCAAGATAATTAACTCGCCACCACTAAAAATACCCTTTATTCCAACCAAACCGTGTTTATCATATCCCTACACCTAACATTATAACCCTTTGTAAAGCCCTCTTTGATAGTTTATCTTAGGTGCTTACGCCTAGTGGAGGAGGTTTTTGATCTTTCCCAAGCCTATGGTAATCTATTTGCTATGACAGGTAGTAAGTGATATTTCTTCCATTTCCATTTAGTTATATAGGTTTATAACACCCGAGAGATGAGAGTATCCAAACACTATTTGTGAGGTGCTAGTGTATGATTTTCGTGCTTGTTATGACTAGGGTTGAATGACTACTTGTTGTAATTACTTTTATATTAGTGTTAAATGACCCCTAGCTCATATTTTGAATGGAATAAAAGTGCATTTGCTTGAGGACAAGCAAATCTCAAGTGTAAGGGTATTTGATGAGGCGAAAAGTGTTACGCTTTTAGGGGGTCATTTAAGCCCTAATCCGTAATTATTCGATCAAATATTGCCTTAAATCGTTCCTTTTGTCATTTTAGGTTTGGAGAGGAATTCTGGAAAAGGAAGCATTTTGGACGTTTTTGGAGCATAAAAGTGAAGAAAACGACAAAGTCTCAAAATATGCTGGAAATTGTACCTGACGGCGTCACGCTTTACCAGGTGACGGCGTCACTCTTTGACAACAAGGTGGATTATTTTTGCACTAGACGCCCCAGAAAGATTTTGGAGATTTAACACGTGACGGCGTCACGTGTTACTGGATGTAGGTCGTCACGTTTTATCACAAAGGGAGACGGCCCAGAGAAGTTTATAAGGGGACGGCGTCAGAGTTGGATTTGAGCAATCCGAGGAATGTTTTGGCGGCGAGGTGACGGCGTCACACCCTATAAGGTGACGCCGTCAGAGTGTAAATTCTATATATATTCGTCTAATTTTCATTCATTAGTGTGCAACTTTTGGGAAAAACCCTAGCTCGTGTTTTACAGTATTTTTAAGGGTTCTTCACCCTTGAAACTTGGATGCTTAATTAAAGATAAGTCCTTTTCCAAATCAATCAATATGTCTATGTGTTGTTTGATTATATCTTATGCTTGTCTTTCAATTAACATGCTAGGCTAGGTCTTTATTGTGTTTGCTTGGATCTAATGAAACCTAGCTATTGATTATATGTTGTTGGTTTGTTTGTAATTGTTGTGGGTGGGTGAAGTCGATGTTAGGCTTAAGAAAACTGGCTAACCTCCTATACGGTAACTTGCTTGAAAGTCTTAAAAAACGTGAATCGGATGTGTAGTACGATTATATGGTTGTATTTAATGCATGAGCGAATTCTAATGATCCCATGTTAGGAGCTTTTAGTCGGCTCGACATAGGAGTGAAGTAGGAGCTTATAAAGTTAGGGAAGATCGTACACGGCCCTACGACTGGTTTAAAGGAATACAACCCGTCATCCACACAATTACAACAAACCAATTAACATGTAAAAGATAGCTAGGGAGTAAGGAAATCTAAGTAAACACATATTTCTCTCATATAAGTTTCACAACCATTTACTTTTTCTTGTTATTTTATTTTAATTGCAAAATTAGTTATTTGGGTTAGTTGACTAGCAACTAATTCCGCCCACTCTTCCAAAACCTGAGATTTTTACTTGCTTTCATAAAATATAAAAATACAAAAAAAATCATCCCTCAACCCTTAGACCTAATTAGAGTAGCTTTTCAAGCCTAACGACACTATTCCCCGAGAGAACGATCAATCCCCCGATACTTGCCACTTCACTATACTACATCGGTCAGGTACACTGCCTGGTGGGGGTTGTAAGCTTCTCAAGATCCCTTGAGAGGTAAAACTTAAGTGCAAAGGTTGCAAAACCCACGCATCAAGGAGTAATAACTTTTATTGGGTTGGGTGCAGATGGATCCTCTTACATACCAGTTGGTTGTCCAACTTTGCCCTCCATTTATCCATAGATGTACTTCATGGGGCCATAACCTTGAGTTTGACCAACAATAGGGTCGATTGACCCGACCCAAACCCAAAAGGTGTATATAAAAGCAAGTAGAAAAAGTAGTTATCTGATATTAAAAGTTGGTAATATTCTATATCACGTATTATAGAAATCTATTTATTTATAAATCAAATCAGCTATGGGTTGACTATCTAGTAGTTATCTGATATTAAAAGTCTAAAACAACATAGACAGTTGTGAGTACCGACCAAGACGACGGAATAAGACCAATGGAGGCTTACGAAACATGATGCAAACATGTAATGCTTATATAAGCAGCGTATCAAGTCCATCTCTTCAGTTATAATCTGCAAACCATATTATGGCAGTATATAAGCATTGAATCTCCCAAGTAAAAATTAGAAAAAGTAACAACTAAAACGAAGGTGGTGAAGTAGTTCATTACCTATTACCTAGCACGGTGCACAACTGAAAGATTATTTGTTCTTCTTTATAACCGGACGGCCCTCATTTGGCATTTGGCCAAAGATAATTTCGCCACATAAACCAACAACTTTTCGACTTCATGGGTAATGCAATAATGGTAACATAAACCTTCATACCTGGGGTTGCCCAAGAACACCTTTTCGGACTCCTTTCCCTTGTAGTGGCTTCAATGCCTCCTCCAGACATTCTAAAATATTCAACTGATCCTTTTGTTTCAACACGCCAGCAGAAACCATGGTCTTGTTTTTATGAGTGCTTACAACCATTGCGGCTATACCCTGCGCAGGCAACAAAACATGTTCAGGAACGCCGTCCTAACACAATACGCGAAATTTTGAACAGTGGTATCTAAACCGTGATAATAAGCTAAGCCAAAGACCCCTTTCTTAACACGTTATACATTTTTAAAGCCAAGTTTCAAGATACATAATTGTTACAATTTTGGGTGTTTGGAATTGGTATTTCAGCTATCATCAAAATACACAACCCAAATCCGCAAGAGTATCCAAATATACCTGCAAATGTAATTAGGTAATCAATTTCCGGTACCTACTTTTTACTTATACATTTATATTACAACTAAATATAGTTAAAACGACCTCAGAATTAGTCAAGCTAACAGCAAAAGGTCAACAATGCGATACCGACTAACAGTGTATTTGAAAGTGCATTGTACAGAATGGATATTTCTTGAATTTGAAATGGGTAAAAAAAATATGGTAAAATACACACGTTGACTTCTGAAGCCCACCCAAGTTTTTTTAACCCTTACCTTATAAATTAAAAAACAAACTAGAAGCTAAAACCTTTTAACTACATTTGACGAAAATGAAGAAAACACTCTAAAACTACAACTTTCGCCAGAAATACACTTTGGCATCAGACTAGTGACACCACTAAATGGACCATAGTGCATATCAGCCATTTCAATTTCAAATAAGTTCATAAGCTAATAATCCAAACACCCTTACTTTAACTCAAGAACGCTAGTAATCCAAACACCCCTAAAATATTCAACCATTAATACTACTTACTTTAACTCAACAAGGTACTTAGAAGAGCTCGACACAACCATAAAATGCTAACCCATCGCGTCACCCCATGGAACGCATGCTATAGCCTATAAATGGTCTTCTCGAGGCCCTTAACCTTAACCTGAAGATCACAAATAAAGTTAGCATGAGGTTGATCAATTTTTTATTTGTTCCAGTATGCATCAAAAAGTCCGAATCTATGCTGACATACATATTTGTTTTCCCTTAACAATGAAGTAAAGATACGCAACTAATACCAAAATGCACCTCATTGAAGATATTTTCTCCATTACCTGTTTGTTTCTTGTCATCAGCAATGAGATTTCTTTCTTCCTGTTTTCGGGTTACTTCATCTGCAAAACTATCTACCCCTTTTATCAAATGCTTCAGTTTCTTTTCAGATACTATGTTCAGATGCCTTTAGCAACAGTCTAGCTGCAATAAAAACGACATATTAAGCTAGACCCCAATCACCAACCTAACTCTGTAACAACAATAAGACTGACATAAACATCATAATAATGTACATGTCAAATTTGTATCTCAATATAATCAAAATATATAAAATTAATTATAGTCTTTTTTCCCTAGTTTTGCACTTAAACAAATTAAAGATCACAAAAATCATAACCAATAAACCCCTTAATCAGACTCTTTTTTTAAACGTTTATGCCAACGATATAAAAATAGAACGAAACCAACACCAAACATTAAATCATACCTGCTTCTTGAACCAAGTATAAAACAAACACTCCCTTACAAATGCAAAAAAACCACTTCAAGATAGTCGAACCAGCTAGTAAACAGAAACCCATGAATAAAAGTGTAAATTTTTTATACAGAAAAATTACCTGATGTGTGTGTGCGTTTTTTTATTAATGAAGAATCAGATTTAGTAAGAAAATGTTCTCATCTTTTATTCTAATAAGTATGTCAGATGGAGATAAAAAACATTACATGAATTTTGGTATTGTGTTCGTTCAGTTTTGTTCCTTCAGTTTCGGTCCTTCAGGTTCGTTCCTTCAGGGTTGTTCCGTCAGTTTCGTTCCTTCAGGTTCGTTCCTTCAGCTTCGTTCCTTCAGTTTCGTTCCTTCAGGTTCGTTCCTTTAGTTTCGGTCCTTTCAGCTTTCATTGGTTTAGTTTTGTTCAGTAAGTTTTGTTCATTCAGCTTTTGAACCAACTCGCGCTGAACCAACCCGCTGAACCAACTCGTGCTGAACCAAACCCAAGTTGAACCACACCCACGCTGGACCAGCCTCTGAACCAACCCGCACTGAACCAAACGCCGCTGAACTAACCCACGCTGAACTAACCCACGCTGAACCAAAACTTGATCTTTTTTTCTTATTTTTTAATGAAAAAATGACGCCATAGCAAGGCAATGAACTGATAAGTTAATTCCAAGATCTGAAAGCCATTTTCACCATCTTTTGTACGTATAAAAATAGGACTCACCGAACCTGGCACCAAAAACCCATCATCAGGACCCCTTATCATAAACCTGCGTTAGTAACACCATATCAAGTAACATGTCAAACCCTCCATAAGAAACAACCATCAGCATATACCCGCCATCTCAAACCCTCCATAAGAAACAACCACTTATATAAACCTACTACAAAAGCACGACATCAGAAACTTGTCATCCTCATCATAAACCCCATATCTAAAAACCTTCATCAAAAACACACATCAGTAAACCCGACATCAGCAACCCGCATATGTAAATCCATGAATAAAACCGATTGCAAAATCTCGTTTTTAGCACTGAACCAACATCGAAACAACCAAGAATCAACAAAAACCACCATAGCGCCTCCAAAACCACTAAAACTTAAAACCGCAACAAACCACCTATTTTAAAACCAGATGGACATATCTAAACTACCCTGGTTGTGGCGGCGGCAGATCAGATGATAGTGGTGGTGGCGTCTAATGGTGGTGGTAGCGGCGGTTGATGTTGTTAAAGTGACAGAGAAATGGGATGTGTGTTTTTTGTGTGTGAGAGAGCGATGTGTGATTGTGTGATAAATTTTGACAGAGAAAATGGAATGTGTGTTTTTTTTTATTGTGTGATAAATTTTTTTTTTCTATTGTGTGAGAGAAAGATGAGGGACATGATAGAAGTTACGATGAGACAGTTATCATCATAGGAGAGCAGTTATCAATAGCAGTTGAGAAGACTACTTGAGAAGTTTGGCGGGGTTTTTTTTTTTTTTTTTTTTTTTTTTTTTTTTTTTTTTTTCAGTTTTTACACATCTAATGGCTGAGATTATTTGAGATGAAATCTATGGTTGATATTCAAAGTTGAATTAAGACGGCTGAGATTAAAAGTTGCAAGATCCAACGGCCTAGAAGGCTGCCAGGTGTCCCCATAAAAATAGGACTCACCGGCAACAATAGTAAGGTTACTCATGTAATTGTAAACAAAATTCATATTATAAAGTGTAGGGGGTATAAAGTGTAAGGGGTTATTTGTTTATTATTTAAAGTTATCAAAAATATGGAGATTTATAATTTTACACTTAACTCCTTATGATATATTTAAAATTCAACCACTAATGTTTTATTAATTACATCATCTTTTATTAATTTTTATTTTTATAAATTTGACACCTATATTTTTATGTGTTTTTTTTCCTCAATCAAATTCTCCCCAAAATTTATTAAAGTTTCACCAAAATCAATTCAATTTTGACATTTTATTGGCCAATGATATTGCTCGATTTCGCCTATGTGTCAAAATCGAGCATTCCTATTGGTCCAATTTTTTTCACTAAGATTATTTTGTCAAAAAAACTCCGAAATGATGTAATTCCTTTATTATATAAAAGATAGGTTGTTTTCGCTTTAAAGTTCATGGGTCTAGTCGGTATTGGGATACTGATGGCTGCTAGGAATGCACCTGAAGCACTATATCCAATCTATTAATAGGATTCAGACAGTGAGTGTTACACAAACTCGAACCAATGATCTATTGGCAACTAGGAAATCCAGAGAATACATTCAATGAAATTTCTCACACACAGTGATCTCACTCGAGAACGCATACACTTGAGATACGAAATACGATAGCAATTAGGGACACTATATGGTGTTCTACATAAGCTAGTCTACTTTACACACATAATACGAGAAGGTATTTCAGCTACTAAGTTTTTTTATTAACCCCATAAAAAAGTTTTTACTCACCCCATGTATAAAAGTTCTTAAATCCTTTTAATGATAGCGTCATGATAAATGAAAGTCTACCTCACTTCCTTACAGTGGCGGATCTAAAATTTTAACCGTGTGGCACAATTTTGGATCGTTTTGCTCCACGGCAAGATTTATAGCTCGTTGGTCATTAGTAGAGTTAAAGGTATAGTTTGCCAATTATCGGCAAATTGGAAATTCTGAAAGGACAAAATACTAACATAAAATAATAAGTATGATGTCCCAATCTAGATTCGTGTACAAACTTGATATATTAACTTGTGATCCGTGTGAAACTAAACTTTATAATCAAATACACCACTAGCTTTATCAGTTTAATTGTTGCTCCAATGTTCATAATAATACGGAGTAGTAAAAACTACGGTAAGTAACTAGGCTAAATAATTTTCATTTTAATTTCTTGCAACTTTTTCTCTACACCAGCTTTGAATAATATGTGCTTATCAATTTAAATTTGAATATGCTAATGCTATCAGCCTATAGGGTGTAAAGGGTATGCGACGTGCATGTCTATAACGTTATACGTAGAAAATCACTAAGCAAATGGAAACCATTATAGAAAATTAAGGTTGTCCCGTGAAATTTAGAGGACTTATGCCATAATTTCAAAATAGGCCGTTTAATTGTAAAAGTAAAGGTTTTTATATAATTAGCAAAGAATAATATCATTATGCTTGTATCGGTCAATTAAGAACTTGCTAAATCTTACTGTATTTCTTAAGGATCATTTTATAAAGTTTATATTTGTTTTGAAAATACCTCAAAACTTTTAGGCATATTTTAAAATGTGAATATAAGTAATAAAAAACAAACTGAATTTGAAGGGGTCAACACACCAATAATTTCTGGTTGTCTTCTCCATTAAAACATGTACTCCCTCCGTCCAAAAATAATTGTCTCCCAACAAAACACACACAATTTAAGAAAAATGCATTTATTACAGCTTTCTCTTTCTTACTTTTTAGCAGAATGACAGTTTTACCCTTAACTAATTAATTATGACATTTTTTAAAGTGTGTAATAATAATTTCAAGAAAGGGCAATATAGTAAACTTGATCAAATTT
The DNA here is from genome assembly GCA_014162995.1 of Artemisia annua. NCBI lineage: Eukaryota > Viridiplantae > Streptophyta > Magnoliopsida > Asterales > Asteraceae > Artemisia > Artemisia annua. Next base: position 86,924 of record LBNU01033069.1, read on the forward strand.
CCCTATCTATATTTAGTAGTGGACAATTAAATTGAGACATCCCAAAAAAAAAACGTGAACTATTAATTTGGGACGGAGGGAGTATTACATTTCCTCCATTAAAGCGTGGTTTAAGTTTTCTTTTTTTCTTTTCCTTTTTCCTTAATTATATTAACAAAATCTTCTTCTATTGTCATATAAATCATCTGTTAACAAAACTAAATCTTTCAAAATTATTTTATAAAGTTTTGGAAATTCAAGGCCCAAAAAATAGAGGCCCTGGATTTTCTATCCCACACTTGCTCAAATCAAGCCTGTAGAAAAATTATACTTCATCCAACGAGATCATGTGTGGTACGTGCCACAGGTAGCCAATACCTCCGCCCCTGCTTCCTTATGTAAATTAGTAACCAAATATTTTTTATCCGAATAGTAATAACTAAACTCAGTTTTTAAAATTAAAAGAGGTGTTTGCATATTAGTAAACTGTATTTTGTTCGGCCTGAATGTTAAAATAATGTTTATAAGAAAAGCAATATTAGAATCTGTGTAATTAATACTCCGTATCCCGTAATTGATGGATCTATTGAGATTTTCAAAACAAACAAACAAACGATAGTTTATGCAATTAACAGCTAAGAGACCATGTGCTAATTCTCCGATCCTCTTTATTAAATACTCCGTAGCACATAAGCTTAATTTGTTAGCAAACAAACACATTTCTTTCTTATTCAACCTTATGTATCTTACTTGTATTTCATTTAATTGTCAAAATAGTATCTTTTTCAAAAGAATATGAATACCTAAGATCCCACACTGATGAACAGTCGTTTACCAACTAGCTATATATATTGGTCTGGTCTAGTTCGATTATAGGTACGTTTACAGGGGATAATTTCTTCGGTTTCAAAGGTTATGAAGTGAGCCACAAAATTTTCGAAAAGGTACATGATGCTTCCCTGTTGCCATCAGCAGAATCATCTGACTCTTTCGGGCTTTTGTGATAAGAAGCAGGAAAGCATTGTTTTTTATAAATATCTTCGTGTCAAAAACCTTGGTTTTTTTTTTTTTATCTAGATCATCAACTCCTTCAGATATGCATTGGAGCTGCTCGTAGACTACAATACCTTCATGATCCTAATGGAACGCAACAAGTAGTCTCACACCGAGATATTAAAAGTTCAAATATCTAAGCAGATGTAGAAATTGCTGGAAAGCTAGTATTTCTGACGTTCACCTTTACGAACATTTCTCCAGCTAACAAACAATACACACTTCTTTATGTTGTAGGTATGTTGGGATTACTATGATCCACTATACATGGACACAAGATACTTCACAAAAGTGTCAAATGTTTTACTCGCTTGGTGTGGTTTTATTTGCAGTCTTATGTTATAATTTAGCATAGAAAGCTATGAAGATATTGGTTGACAGAGCTGCACATGGACCACAATACCTTCATGAGCCCATGGGAACGCAACAAAACCGAGATATCAAAAGCGCAAATATCCAACAGATGACAGATGGAATGCTAAAATTTCAGGCTTTGGATGGGGTTTCTTTATGAGCCCATGCAGATTTATTTATGTTGTACGTATGTTGGGGTTTCTGTGATCCACTCTACATGGACACAATATACTTCACAAAGAATCAAATGTTTACTCATTTTGTGTGGTTTTATTCAAAAGCAGTAACAGTTAAGAAACCTGGCTATATTGTTTGTAGGTGTTGATACAAAAGTTGGGCGTTCCTTATTTGGGTTCCTGTTCTCGTACCAATCAGATCTTAATGCTTGAGACCTGCGCACTAAGAAAGCAAATAAACACCGTTAGGCTTATCGTGGGATTGTCTCCCACGATTATCCTCCGGCGTGAGAGTAAGTAATCGGTTTTAGGGTTGTATTGAAGAGTTAGGGTTGTAAGTCGTACCTTTAACGAGAGTTATGATATTCTTTATATAGGCA
>LBNU01033069.1:91033-101580 GCA_014162995.1 Artemisia annua
AAATTGGTTTTCATTTTTAACTTTTCATTTTTCAAAACATAAAATCCAAAAACAATCTTCTTTCCCCCAATTGTTTAATTCTCATGGATTCATTGATACTTTGTGTTGGTTGTGGTGCACCACTCTATGGTTCACCATGCCGATACTGTACATGTGAAAGGTGTGGAAACGTTATTCAAAATGGAAGTTGTTTGAGTTGTGGTTCAAGTAATTCATTCTTGCATGATCAAAACCCTAATTCATTCGACTATCCTTCAGATTTTTCCAATTACCCACCTCAGCCTTACTTATCTTCGTTTGATCAATCTTTCTGTAAGGGATGTGGAAATCCTTTGGATCCGACTTCGTGCTCGAATTATTGTCAATGGTGTACCTGCAAGAGGTGCGGTATAGGTCTTTTTAATGGAGGTTGTTTGTTTTGTGCCCTAACAAATGGAAATTCATATTCTCAAGATTCAAATTTGCACTTTACCAATAACCATCAAAACGATTTCAATCTACCCTTTCAAAACCCTTATGAGCAAGAACCGTATGCAAATAACTTCTCATTCCAGAATACTCAGAATTTTGAGCAATCTGTTGAAAATATTCATTCTGAGCCGTATCCAACATTGAAAGAAGATAGGGAATCACTTTTCAGTCCAATGAAGGAGTATCAAGAGTTAATTCTTCGAAGAAACAAAGAAAAGGAAAATTCTGAAGAGAGCGGAGCAGACGAGACTTTGAAAGAAGAAAACGAAATCAACGCTTCGAGTGGCAATCCCACTCCATCTTGTGAACCCTTAAATGTTGAAAATTTTTCTTTGCAATCTCTCGAACCTCTCGACGACAATTTCGCCAAACTTGAATACGCTTTAGAGCTTTCGAGAGGTCGTATTGTTTATGGTGAACCCTTAACTCCCGCCTCTTCTCCGGTGATGGAAATGGAACGAGAAACCGAGGTGACTAAGGACCCGGTACTGTCCCTTGATAATGGAAGTGCTAAAACGTCCAACCTTCAGTTGTTCAAGAATCAGTTGTTCCTACTAAACCGTCAAGAATTGATCCTACTTTTTCTCGATTCACGGTTACGAGTTTGTCAAGTTTACGTGTTGGGGTTAAATCAATTTCTGAAAAGAACGTCTTGCCTTATTTTCACGTTCCTCAAGAACACGAACCAGAGACTACAACGGAAGTGGTGGAAATTGCTAGCTCTCAGAGCACACCACTTGTCCCACCTCTGGCTTCTCCAAAATGTTCTTCGACACTTGTTTCCGATATTTCTGAGCCGTCGGATCCTTTGGAGCCTGAGCTCAAGGAGTCTGTACCCGATTTTGAAAAGTACACTTTTGATACGGCCGAAAATTGTGATTTACCTCTTTTTCCTCCCGTAGAGCCCGAGGACTCTCTAACAATGGGGGACGAGCTTCTTAACACTATTCCGGCAACGGAATCGGACGAATTCAATAAGTCTAGTGTTGAGAACCTTGTCCCAATCCAAAGTGAGTCCGGGGAAACTCCTAACGGTGATTTTGAGATTGTTGAAAATGATCGTCTTGATAATGTTGTCGATACGAATGATAAGCCGGTTGATGAAGCTAACTTTGATCCGGAAGGAGATATTCGTTTTCTTGAAAATTTATTAAATGATGAACCATTATCTCCTCTCCCTCCGAAGAACGATGATGAGATGCTCTCCGATTTTGATTCTGATGATTCCTTATCTTGTGGAGACATCGAATATGTTGATGAAGAAGACGACAATGAAATTCAGGATGAAGCTCTTCGTGAGAAACTATCTAACGTTTATCTTCTCATTTCTAAGATCGAGGCATTGAATAACCCTCCGACTTCTTCTCCTATTCCCGTTAAGGATAGTGATTTTCTACCCGAGCTTGAAACCTTTCGATTTGAAGAGAAGAGTAGTGGCAGTCCCATTATTCATGTTGATTTATCTCTTCCGGATTATGAGTGCTTTCAATTTGATATCAATCCTTTACCTATTACCGATAATCCGTCTCGTGATCGATTTCTTGCTACGGATGACTTGATACCGCCAGGTATTGAGAATGACGAGAAAAATGTGCTTATTGATGATGATACCTTGAATTCCAATTTCAATTCAAACCCTTTTGATTCTCGTCCACCAGCAGAACCACCCGATGTTGAGTTAGGATCCGGTTTGAATGAAGTTATTGATGGAGGGGTGGACGAGACTTATGATTTTGCTTACACCATTCGTGTTTTTCACCCATTCTTCACTTATCCCATCGTTTCTTCACCTTCCCACTCATCCGCGAGTGAGGATGTTGTTTTTGACCCCGGTATTCTACATTATTTGCCGGATGTTCGTTTCATTTGCTCCCCCAAGGACAAGTAAATTCGGGGCGAGTCTAAGCTATACGACTCGTTACTAAACAAGCGCTTCGTGGGAGGCACCCCATGCTTATCCTTTTTATTTTATTATCTAATAAGTAACGCGAGGAGGGCGACCTCTTCCAATCTTGTGTTTGCTTGGTTGTTTGTGTTTTTGCAGGATTTCCCCAATTCATGATGACTCTCGTGCTCGTGGTTCGTTGCATCTCCACTCGAGTCCCATGTATTGCTGCTGGAATGGAAATCCTATATCCAAATCTTATCGACTAACGGTATCTTTGGCATACTTAATATACGGCCTTAGATTTATTGTTAGGATTACCCTTGCCTTGAAAACATTGAGGACAATGTTTATCTTTAGTCTGGGGGGGGGTGAATCTTCGATTTGATTGACTAGCACTTTCACCTTTGTCGTTTACTTACGCAACCCCGTGTTTCCTCAAAAATCCATAAAAATTGAAAAATTTTGAAAAATTCCAAAGAAAAAATGAGAAAAATACAAAAATTATGCAAAAATAGAATAAAAGTTTTGACACCGCGTTTGACTTTCCTACTAGGTAAGAGTGAGAATAAAAATTTTGACTTGATCCGGGCGTGTTGAGCCCTAGCTTGTTCCCTTAACCAATGATGATCACAAAAGCTTTTGCTAGTTTTGTACACAAGGAGCTACTCTCTTGTCGGCTCCCGTANGTGTTTCCTCAAAAATCCATAAAAATTGAAAAATTTTGAAAAATTCCAAAGAAAAAATGAGAAAAATATAAAAATTATGCAAAAATAGAATAAAAGTTTTGACACCGCGTTTGACTTTCCTACTAGGTAAGAGTGAGAATAAAAATTTTGACTTGATCCGGGCGTGTTGAGCCCTAGCTTGTTCCCTTAACCAATGATGATCACAAAAGCTTTTGCTAGTTTTGTACACAAGGAGCTACTCTCTTGTCGGCTCCCGTACTTTACTTTATATATGCGTGGCTTGATTATCGGCTAAGCATTCGCGGATCTCATTATTTGAGATTTTAAATTTGCGAAGAACGAGAAATGATTGAGTTTGTTTAGAAGTTAGATGCTAAGCATAGAGTAGTTGGTTCTCTTTAAAGCTCATCGAAGGTACTCATGTCTTTTTGTTCCCACAAAATTGCTTCACCCCATATATGTGCAAAATAATTAAAGATGTTAGGTTTAGCCGATGAGTAGTTCCTTTTCTTCTCGAGAGAATCTTTGCTTGGGAAATTGGGTACACATCATGGATACACGTCAGTTGAGTTGTATTGTATTGTATAAGCGTAGTACGCATGAGGTTTCGGAGCTACCCTAAAGCCCGTTGTTATGTATGAGCTAAGGTACTTCAAGACTTCGGATTGAGATCCGGCCTTGGATCCTAGATTCCAACCCTAGCAGTTGGCGGTAGGTCTTGGACTGAAACCGTGAAGGTTCGGAGTTGAGAAGTTACTAAGGCAAGAAAAAGAAAGAAAAAAAAAGAAAAAAAAAAGTATCAAGAAAAGAAAAAGAAAAAGAAAAGAAAGAATAAGGATGTATGTTGAAGATTTATGGATCATGAGTTCTAGTGTTAAGACTAAAGTTGGTCGCGCGTGAGGTGCATGTTACGATCCTAGATCGGACGCATGAGGTGCACGTGAAATGTACTCGCCAACTTATGTCTATTTTTGATGTATTCCAAAGTCTTTGTATGTATCCAATATCCTTGATGTGGACCACATTTCTCTTGCAAACCTTCTTAAGAGAAGATCGATAACTACTTAGCGTATGAATTTGGTATCTTTATCGGACTAAAAACTATGAAACGAGATGCTTATGAAGAAATTCATTTCTCTCACAAAAATAAAATAATGAGATACAAAAATAGGAAAATGGGAGCAAGCGGTACACGAGTAACTTCCATGAGTAGCGTTGGCATCTAACTTGTAATTAAACAATGATCCGTTTTTACGCTTAGTTTGGGAGCTTGTGAAAAATCAGGGACGATGAATTTTATCCAATCGGTCACTTTTCTATGAATCGTGTTCTTACTCTATGACCCTTAATCGTTATTGAAAGATAATGAAAGTCAAGCACACCGTCATAAGCTAAAGTAGTATAATATAAGTAGCATATGGAATAAAATGGAAAACCGGGGCGTTTTAGGGAATAAATGATTTCGTATCTCTTTTGAACGTTTTGCTACTTTTCAAAGTTAGTAAAGAGAGGTGTGAAATTATTTATCTTTAAAGCGTGACGTGATTACATTGCGTGAGGACACGCAATACCTTAGTCTGGGGGATTTTGATATGTGCTATTTTACACATACTTTTGACCTTAGTTTAAGTGTTATAAAGACCAAAAACTAACGTGAAACGCCAAAGATATCGTGTTTTTGTGTTTGTGATCGTGCAGGGAAGGATATTGCATAAATGACATCAAAAACAACCAAAAAGCCTAAAACGAGCACGAGATGTGAAAGAGAGTCTAAAAGCCGAGTCAATGATGATATTTACTTAAGAAAAGCCCAAGACAAATGTATTCCTTAAAGGCTCGAAGAAAAATTCATGAGACACTTTACTGAAGCTCAAAGAGAATTTCAAGAAAAGTCCTCCACATTTGAGCAAGATGTCGCTTTTTAATCTTTTGAAGACCTTTGGAAGAAACGTCAACTCGAGTCCTCAAGATTACATTAGTGTTACGTTTAATGTTTAAGAACGTTTAGTAGTTTGTAACATAGTTTTAGTGCAATATCATGAATTGTAAAGGTTCAAGGGCTAAACGTGCAACATCGCCAATCATGTGCAAGCTCTTGACCTATAAATAGAAGCTTAAGCCTCATTGTGAAGGTTGGTTAGTTCTTAGGCTAGTTTTAGGAGTAGGAGTAGGATTAGTGTAAGTGTGGTTTTTAATACAAGCTTATTTTTACTTTCTCTCTCTACACTCTCTCTAGATTTCTTTGTGATCTTTACATGTTTTGAATTTAATCTTGTTATTTTCAATCTTTCATATTAGTTTTTATTAAATCTTGTCAACTTTGCATGGTTTTAATTCGTATGGTTTAATAAATGGGTTAGGATCTTATTTTGAGTCGTTGGCTTATTGGTAGCTTATTTAGTGATTAAAGCTAGCTTTTCATCAAGTTTTAATAAGTATTTACTAGTTTTGATCAATAGTTTCACGTTAAAAATCTTCCAGTGTCCCAAAAATATTTTCTGCGAGTATGGTATCAAGGGTTTTGCGAGTATGGAGTCATTTTTCTGTTTTAGCGAGTATCATAGGATCCTTGCGAGTATCAAAGTTCAATTTTAGCGAGTAAGGTTTTATTTTCTGCGAGTATGGTATCAAGGGTTTTGCGAGTATGAGTAATCCTTGCGAGTATGGGATTTTTGGTTTCTGCGAGTATGGCCTTTATTTTGCGAGTATGAGGTGTAGCTTAGGTCTAGCGAGTATGGAGCTTCATTAGCTAGCGAGTATCATCAATTATTTGCGAGTATGGCATTTGTTCTAGGTTGCGAGTTTGGGACAGCTATGTATTGCGAGTATGGTGGTTCTTTCATAGCGAGTATGGAGTTTTTAAGTTCTTGTGTTCTTTTCTTATCTTGTCTCTTTTCTTTTACGAGCCGAGCTAGGCTTTTGTTCACCTCATCGTTTATCGAGTGAGGTTTTATTTTCTTAATCCTAAACGTTATGCTGTCGAATTTTTCTAAAATCTTTTTAGTTACGTTTTATTATTTAAGTCTTGTGTCTTTCATTTTTAGTTTTAAACTTTTATTAACGTTTAATGATTTACAAGTCTTTTAATTACTTTATCGCTTTACGTTTTTTAACATGAGTCGTGAGTAGTTTTTAAACGTGTTTGCTTAGTAACTCGAGTTTGTGATTTAAGTGAGAGAGTTAAACGTTTGAGATAAATAATCGAAAGATTACTTGGACGTGTGATTTAATTATTCAAAGACAAAACCTTTGGACGATTAATTCACTCGTCTCGAGTTATTATCTCTTCAAAAGATTAATTGACAACTAATCTCGAGAAAGGAAAATAACTCGTCACAAACTTTTACCTCAAGCTTAATGAACTTATTCGCGTCGCTTTGCAAACACATTGTCTTTTAAATTCATTTACCGCTTTCTTTAGTCGCTTTATTACATGCTGCTTTACTTTTTTACTTATTTCATGTCATTTTACCGCTTTACTTTATTTTAACCGCTTTTAAATTGTCGTTGTAGTATAATCAAAACCAAATCATCTTTTAAACCTTATTCATCTCACATAGCTCACGGTCTTGAGTGACGAGATCAGTTCAACCCTCGTTGGGACTACGACTCGAGTTTACGAGCTTCACCGCTTGAAAACCGACTTGTCACGGATGCTCCTCCAACAATATACATGCGGCGGATATCGTGTCCCCCTGTATGTATCTCAATGGTTAGCGGCTCTACTACTGCGTTGTCCGCAGCTAGAGTGGGGAAGGAGATTTCATTCCCAAAAGGGAATTTTTGGCTGATTTTTTGCTTCGTCTTTCGCTGCCATGACTGTATCATGTAAATAATGTCAGCCTTATCTTTGGGTATCTCTTTCTTACCTCCATTCTTTTGTTTATCCTTTCCTTCTTTAATATTCTTAACGAGATGATCCATTCTACCCTCTTTTACTAACTTGTCGATTAGTTGTCGTAGTTGGACACACTCGTTGGTGGTATGGCCCTTTTGTCCATGGTATTCGCAGTATCCATTCCCTACACGTCGATCTTCTGGCGTGCGCATTGGTGGAGGTTTCGGGAAGTTTGCGCCTTCTGTTACAAATATCTCCCTCGGAGTCTTCGTAAGGGGAGTGTATTTGTCATTATCTCGTCCGTTTCCCTAACTGCGATAATTCTTGCTGCGATTGCTACTCTGGTCATTGGATTGTCTCCTAGGCTATTCTTGTGGCCTATAATTTGAGTAGCCTTTTTTGCTATCCGCAGCAGCTGCTTCTCCTTGGATAAAAGATCTTGTGCGCTTCATTAGTTCATCAAAGGTTTGGGAAACCTTATCATTTAATTTCCTAATGAGCTCTGGGTTATTAATCCCATTCATGAACCCTGAGATTTTTAGTACTTCAGGACACGCCTTGACGTGTATACATTCATCCTTAAAGCGCTCCACGTAAGCACTCGTTGACTCCCCTTGGCGCTGTTTTACTCTGGCCAGTTCAACAGGTTTCTTGGCGCACTTCTTTCTCTGAGTGAAATTCAAGCGGAATGCATTTCGCAACTCTTCAAACCCGTTTATGCTTCTTCGTGGAAGCTTGCTAAACCAAGTTCGCGCATTCCCTACTAATGTGGAGTTAAACATATGGCACCACACAGGTTGTGGCCAATTTTCGATAGTAGCAGCAGATTCGAAAATTTTTAGGTGGTCATCAGGATCACCCGTTCCATCATATGTTTTAACATTGGTGGGCATGAGCCTTTTCTTGTGATCCGATTAATCGCTGATGCGCCGTGTGAATGCATCAACCTTTTGGCGACGCCAAGGAAGAGATATACATTCGTCTTCTTCCTCGCGATGTCTTCCTCTGGACTTCCAGTGTCCTGTCTCTTTGTCCTTGTTGTCCGAGGAGTCACTTGAGGAAGAATCGTCCCTTTTGCGGCGCTTGCGCCTTTTTTCCTCAGAGTCCGAGCTTGAGGGGCTTTCACTTGGGGAAATTCGTCTCCCCAGTCTATCATGAATTCTTCTGCTTCCAGACCTTGAAGAGCTCTCGCTCGGTGAGCGTTGCCGTCCAAGTCTATCTTGGATCCTGCGATTACCAAGTCTAACGTGGACATTGGTACGCCTCTCATTGTCTTCGTATTCCTCCGAGTATTGTGAATCAGATGCTGTACCAAGTCTAGCGTGGACATTGGTACGCCTCTCATTGTTTTCGCGCTCCTGGTAACGCGGTGGGGATGTTTCGTTAAAGTTAAGCCGGGCTTGTAGGCTCTGACTTGACCTTCTTCTTGCCTCCTCTTGCATGAGGTTAGTTAATGTTTCGTAATTTTGAGATACAAAATTACTTAGCGTTATCTCAGGCGTGTCCTCCTCCAGCGCAACGATATCTGCTTCCGTATTAGGTCCCCTATCCCGGTTAAGCGCGCCTGGCGGCACAGTGTTGTCCACAATGGGTGCCGTTTGATGGGGAGTATTGAAGAGAGTGCGCTGAAGTTCTTTGATGACGTAGGATTGCGACCACGCAAGAGGTTTTACCTCTCAAGGGATCTTGAGAAGCTTGCAATCCCACCAGGTAGTGTACCTGGTCGGTGTAGTATAGTGTAGTGGTAAGTACGGGGGATTGATCGTTCTCTCACAGGGAATAGTGTTCGTTAGGTTAGAAAAACTACTCTAAAAGGTCTAAGGGTGAAGGAAGATTATTTTTGTATTTTTATATTTTTTTGAAAGCAAGTAAAATCTCGGGTTTTGGAGGAGTGGGCGGAATTAGTTGCTAGTCAACTAACCCAAAAACTACAATTGCAATTAAAAATAAAATAACTAAACTATTGTGGTTGTGAAAACTTATATGGAGACAAATGTGTTTACTTAGATTTCCTTACTCCCTAACTATCTTTTACCGGTTAATTGGTGTATGTATTACTTGCGTGGATGACGGGTGTATTCCTTAACAATTCATGGGGTGGCGTACATATCTCCCCAATTCTATGAGCTCTTATCTCCTCCTACAACGATGCATAAAGCACCCATCATATGGATTGTAAACAGTGGCTCATGCATTAAATACTACCTTAATAACCTAGTACGCATTAGTTACATGTTTCTTAAGACGTTCAAGCATGTTACCATATAGGAGTTTAGCCAGTTTTCTTAAGCCTAACATTGATGAAACATTCATCCAAGAAAAGTAATAACACACCAATCAACCAATAATTAATAGTTAGGTTTTATTAGATCTAAGTAAACACAAGAAAAATCTAGCCTAGCATGTTAATTGAAAGACAAACATAAGATGTAATTAACCAACACATAGACATATTGATTAATTTAAGTGAGGACTTATCTTTAATTGAACATGAAGGACTCAAGGGTGAAAAACCCTTGAAAATACAGCCAAATTCGTCTTTAGGGTTTTTCCCAAACTTGTACCAAAAGTTCCACACTAATGAATGAAAAATAGTAAAGTATATATATATTTTACACTCTGACGGCGTCAGGTTATGGGTTCTGACGCCGTCAGCTCGCCGTCATTAGGGTTCTCGGATGGCCTAGATTTACTTCTGACGCCGTCACTCTTTATTTTGCTCTGGGCCGTCACTCTTTAAGTTAACACCTGACGGCCTACTTTCTCTAACACCTGACGCCGTCAGGTGTAAACATCTTGTTTTCTTCATAGGGCGTCTAGTGTAATCTGATTTCACTCCTTTGTCAACGTTGGCTGACGGCGTCACCTTGTGACTCTGACGCCGTCAGGTAGGAATTCCAGCTTCTTTTGAGACTTTGTCGTTTTCTTCACTTTTATGCTCCAAAAACGTCCAAATATGCATGTTTTCCAGAATTCTTCTCAAAAGTACCTAAAATGATAAAAGGAACGATTTAGGGCAATATTTGATCACATTTACTCGAATTAGTGCTTAAATGACCCCCTAAAACGGGTACACTTTTCGTCTCATCAAATACCCTTACACTTGAGATTTGCTTGTCCTCAAGCAAATAAGCTTTTATTCCAATCAAAATATGAGTTAGGGGTCATTTAACACAAATATAAAAGTAATTACAACAAATAGTCATTCGACCCTAATCATAATAAGCACGGAAATCGTACACTAGCACCTCAAAAATAGTGTTTGGATACTCTCATCTCTCAAGTGTCATAGAATTACATCTCATAAATGAAAACGGAAAATATCTCTCACTACCTGTCATAGCAAATAGATTACCATAGGCTTGGGAGAGGATCAATTACTCTTCCACTAGGCATAAGCACCTAAGATAAACTATCAAAGAGGGCTTTCCAAAGGGTTGTAATGTAAGGTGTAGGGATATGATAAACACGGTTTGGTTGGAATAAAGGGTATTTTAATGGTGGCGAGTTAATTATCATGATCAAATACATGCACTATACAATGTTGCTAAGCCAAGACTCGACTCAATCTTAAGCTAAAAATAAAATAACAAAAACATAAACAAACATAAAAGAAACGGGATGGTAGTCCGTATGTTTTTTCTACTTTTCTTTTTCTAATTTT
>LBNU01033070.1:4279-20108 GCA_014162995.1 Artemisia annua
AGACAGAGTTTCTTTTCGATGGCACTTAAGTTAATTTCGATAGAATTATAAGATTTCGAAAACAAGAGATTGATTTCGATAACTTATAAGGTTCTCGATAACCTAAGTTTTCGATAAAAGAAATCCAAAGTTTCGAGATTATACAATAACGAAACTATCCAATAAGTCGAAGTGTTTTCTTTCTTATACAAGAGAGAAAAACACTGAGTAAGCAACAAAAACACTTAGGTAGCAATATCGAAGGATCTCGATAAAAGAGGGTTTAAGGTTCTCGATAAAATGGGGTTTAAGATGTTCTCGATAAATTGGGGTTTTAGAGGTTCTCGATAGAACGCAGATTTTTCTTTTGTGAAAAAGCAAACCTAAAACGAGTTTTTAATCCAAGATTCTTGTACAACTAGCATTAAAATGATGAAATCTTAATGAAAGTTGCAAACTTGAACTTTTTAACAAAAATTATAAAATTTTCGATAAGAAGTACAAGTTTGTACGAATCTTAAAAAAACCCAAAAATTTTGAAACTTTGTTGTTTGTTTTGGTTTTTAACACAAGTTTGTAATCAAATATCTAATAAAAAACACAAAAGAAGTAAAAAAAGTTGCAAACTTTTTAAATCTAACGAGACTAAGAACGAGTTTTTGGGCGTAAAATCACAAAAAAAATAAACTACACCTTCTTCTAGCGATTGATACCACTTGTTAGGTCACCATATTAGTAAACACAAGTATTCAAATGAAAGAAATGAGATGAGAAATAGACTTGGTTGATTAAGATCAATATGAAAGATGAAAGAACAATAGTTTGCTTAAGATATGAAATTAACCAACAAAATGAAAGAGTTACATTGTGTCCTATTTAAAGGAGAAAGATAGGGCAACACTCCCTTCCTTCCCTATCTTGTATGTCGTGGGCTTTCAAGACCCATTGGACACTTATTGGACTCGTCTTATAACCAAACGAGTATTAAGCTAAAACGTAACTTAAAGTGATAAAACTAGCAACCTATTACATTTATTGAAATGACCGAGACTTGACTGAATAGTTGAAAACTATGATCCTAACACTAAACATATCTGAAAGATTAGAAAGTGAAATAATATCTTATTTTAACTATTGTTAATTTTAATTGGATTTAAATCTACCGAAAAACCTAGTAGAAACTGCAAATTCACTAATTTTTGAATCTCAAAGTCCCGTGATGTCATACTTAAAGCTCTAGATTTCTTAGAAGTTGTTACTAGACATATTTGAAAGATTAGAAAGTGAAATAATATCTTATTTTAACTATTGTTAATTTTATTTAGATTTAAATCTAACGAAAAACAGAGTAGAAACTGCGAATTCACTACTTTTTGAATATCAAAGTCCCGTGATGTCATACTTGAAGCTCTAGAATATTTATAAGTTGTTACTATACATATTTGAAAGATTAGAAAGTGGAATAATTTCTTATTTTAACTATTGTTAATTTTATTTGGATTTAAATCTACAGAAAAACCCAGTAGAAACTGCGAATTCACTATTTTTTAAATATCAAAGTCCTGTGATGTCATATTTGAAGCTCTAGATTACTTAGAAGTTATTACCAAACATATTTGAAAGATTAGAAAGTGAAATAATATCTTATTTTAACTATTGTTAATTTTATTTGGATTCAAATCTATCGAAAAACCCAGTTGAAACTGCGAATTCACTACTTTTTGAATATCAAAGCCCCGTGATGTCATACTTGATGCTCTAGATTACTTAGAATTTGTTACAAGACCTATTTGAAAGATTAGAAAGGGAAATAATATCGTATTTTAACTATTGTTAATTTTATTTGGATTTAAATCTACCGAAAACCCAGTAGAAACTGCGAATTCACTACTTTTTGATTATCAAAGTCCCGTGATGTCATACTTGAAGCTCTAGATTACTTAGAAGTTGTTACTAGACATATTTGAAAGATTAGAAAGTTAAATAATATCTTATTTTAACTATTGTTACTTTTATTTAGATATAAATCTACCGAAAAACCTAGTAGAAACTAAGAATTCACAACTTTTTGAATATCAAAGTCCCGTCATGTCATACTTGAAGCTCTAGAATACTTATAAGTTGTTACTAGACAAATTTGAAAGATTAGAAAGTGAAATAATAACTTATTTTAACTATTGTTAATTTTATTTAGATTTAAATTTACCGAAAAACCCAGTAGAAACTGTGAATTCCCTACTTTTTGAATATCAAATTTCCCGTGATGTCATACTTGAAGCTCTAGATTACTTAGAAGTTGTTACTAGTCATATTGGAAAGATTAGAAATTGAAATAATATCGTATTTTAACTATTGTTAATTTTATTTAGATTTAAATCTACCGAAAAACCCAATAGAAACTACGAATTAACTACTTTTTGAATATCAAAGTCCCGTGATGTGATACTTGAAGCTCTAGATTACTTATAAGTTGTTACTAAACATATCTGAAAGATTAGAAAGTGAAATAATATCTTATTTTAACTATTGTTAATTTTAATTGGATTTAAATCTACCGAAAAACCGAGTAGAAACTGCAAATTCACTAATTTTTGAATCTCAAAGTCCCGTGATGTCATGCTTGCAGCTCTAGATTGCTTAGAAGTTGTTACTAGACATATTTGAAACATTATAAAGTGAAATAATATCTTATTTTAACTATTGTTAATTTTATTTAGATTTAAATCTACAGAAAAACTCAGTAGAAATTGCGAATTCACTACTTTAAGAATATCAAAGTCCCGTCATGTCATACTTGAACCTCTAGATTACTTAGAAGTTGTTACTTGATATATTTGAAAGATTAGAAAGTGAAATAATATCGTATTTTAAATATTTTTAATTTTATTTAGATTTAAATCTACCGAAAAACCCAGTAGAAACTGCGAATTCACTACTTTTTGAATATCAAAGTCCCGTGATGTCATACTTGAAGCTCTAGATTACTTATAAGTTGTTACTAGACATATTTGAAAGATTAGAAAGTGAAATAATATCTTATTTTAACTATTGTTAATTTTATTTAGATTTAAATCTACCGAAAAACCCAGTAGAAACTGCGAATTCACTACTTTTTGAATATCAAAGTCCCGTGATGTCATACTTGAAGCTCTAGATTACTTATAAGTTGTTACTAGACATATTTGAAAGATTAGAAAGTGAAATAATATCTTATTTTAACTATTGTTAATTTTATTTAGATTTAAATCTACCGAAAAACCCAGTAGAAACTGCGAATTCACTACTTTTTGAATATCAAAGTCCCGTGATGTCATACTTGAAGCTCTAGATTACTTATAAGTTGTTACTAGACATATTTGAAAGATTAGAAAGTGAAATAATATCTTATTTTAACTATTGTTAATTTTATTTAGATTTAAATCTACCGAAAAACCCAGTAGAAACTGCGAATTCACTACTTTTTGAATATCAAAGTCCCGTGATGTCATACTTGAAGCTCTAGATTACTTATAAGTTGTTACTAGACATATTTGAAAGATTAGAAAGTGAAATAATATCTTATTTTAACTATTGTTAATTTTATTTAGATTTAAATCTACCGAAAAACCCAGTAGAAACTGCGAATTCACTACTTTTTGAATATCAAAGTCCCGTGATGTCATACTTGAAGCTCTAGATTACTTATAAGTTGTTACTAGACATATTTGAAAGATTAGAAAGTGAAATAATATCTTATTTTAACTATTGTTAATTTTATTTAGATTTAAATCTACCGAAAAACCCAGTAGAAACTGCGAATTCACTACTTTTTGAATATCAAAGTCCCGTGATGTCATACTTGAAGCTCTAGATTACTTATAAGTTGTTACTAGACATATTTGAAAGATTAGAAAGTGAAATAATATCTTATTTTAACTATTGTTAATTTTATTTAGATTTAAATCTACCGAAAAACCCAGTAGAAACTGCGAATTCACTACTTTTTGAATATCAAAGTCCCGTGATGTCATACTTGAAGCTCTAGATTACTTATAAGTTGTTACTAGACATATTTGAAAGATTAGAAAGTGAAATAATATCTTATTTTAACTATTGTTAATTTTATTTAGATTTAAATCTACCGAAAAACCCAGTAGAAACTGCGAATTCACTACTTTTTGAATATCAAAGTCCCGTGATGTCATACTTGAAGCTCTAGATTACTTATAAGTTGTTACTAGACATATTTGAAAGATTAGAAAGTGAAATAATATCTTATTTTAACTATTGTTAATTTTATTTAGATTTAAATCTACCGAAAAACCCAGTAGAAACTGCGAATTCACTACTTTTTGAATATCAAAGTCCCGTGATGTCATACTTGAAGCTCTAGATTACTTATAAGTTGTTACTAGACATATTTGAAAGATTAGAAAGTGAAATAATATCTTATTTTAACTATTGTTAATTTTATTTAGATTTAAATCTACCGAAAAACCCAGTAGAAACTGCGAATTCACTACTTTTTGAATATCAAAGTCCCGTGATGTCATACTTGAAGCTCTAGATTACTTATAAGTTGTTACTAGACATATTTGAAAGATTAGAAAGTGAAATAATATCTTATTTTAACTATTGTTAATTTTATTTAGATTTAAATCTACCGAAAAACCCAGTAGAAACTGCGAATTCACTACTTTTTGAATATCAAAGTCCCGTGATGTCATACTTGAAGCTCTAGATTACTTAGAAGTTGTTACTAGACATATTTGAAAGATTAGAAAGTGAAATAATATCTTATTTTAACTATTGTTAATTTTATTTAGATTTAAATCTACCGAAAAACCCAGTAGAAACTGCGAATTCACTACTTTTTGAATATCAAAGTCCCGTGATGTCATACTTGAAGCTCTAGAATACTTAGAAGTTGTTACTAGACATATTTGAAAGATTAGAAAGTGAAATAATATCTTATTTTAACTATTGTTAATTTTATTTAGATTTAAATCTACCGAAAAACCCAGTAGAAACTGCGAATTCACTACTTTTTGAATATCAAAGTCCCGTGATGTCATACTTGAAGCTCTAGATTACTTAGAAGTTGTTACTAGACATATTTGAAAGATTAGAAAGTGAAATAATATCTTATTTTAACTATTGTTAATTTTATTTAGATTTAAATCTACCGAAAAACCCAGTAGAAACTGCGAATTCACTACTTTTTGAATATCAAAGTCCCGTGATGTCATACTTGAAGCTCTAGATTACTTAGAAGTTGTTACTAGACA
The DNA here is from genome assembly GCA_014162995.1 of Artemisia annua. Taxonomy (NCBI): domain Eukaryota; kingdom Viridiplantae; phylum Streptophyta; class Magnoliopsida; order Asterales; family Asteraceae; genus Artemisia; species Artemisia annua. The sequence continues at coordinate 9,526 of LBNU01033070.1, forward strand.
TATTTGAAAGATTAGAAAGTGAAATAATATCTTATTTTAACTATTGTTAATTTTATTTAGATTTAAATCTACCGAAAAACCCAGTAGAAACTGCGAATTCACTACTTTTTGAATATCAAAGTCCCGTGATGTCATACTTGAAGCTCTAGATTACTTAGAAGTTGTTACTAGACATATTTGAAAGATTAGAAAGTGAAATAATATCTTATTTTAACTATTGTTAATTTTATTTAGATTTAAATCTACCGAAAAACCCAGTAGAAACTGCGAATTCACTACTTTTTGAATATCAAAGTCCCGTGATGTCATACTTGAAGCTCTAGATTACTTAGAAGTTGTTACTAGACATATTTGAAAGATTAGAAAGTGAAATAATATCTTATTTTAACTATTGTTAATTTTATTTAGATTTAAATCTACCGAAAAACCCAGTAGAAACTGCGAATTCACTACTTTTTGAATATCAAAGTCCCGTGATGTCATACTTGAAGCTCTAGATTACTTATAAGTTGTTACTAGACATATTTGAAAGATTAGAAAGTGAAATAATATCTTATTTTAACTATTGTTAATTTTATTTAGATTTAAATCTACCGAAAAACCCAGTAGAAACTGCGAATTCACTACTTTTTGAATATCAAAGTCCCGTGATGTCATACTTGAAGCTCTAGATTACTTAGAAGTTGTTACTAGACATATTTGAAAGATTAGAAAGTGAAATAATATCTTATTTTAACTATTGTTAATTTTATTTAGATTTAAATCTACCGAAAAACCCAGTAGAAACTGCGAATTCACTACTTTTTGAATATCAAAGTCCCGTGATGTCATACTTGAAGCTCTAGATTACTTAGAAGTTGTTACTAGACATATTTGAAAGATTAGAAAGTGAAATAATATCTTATTTTAACTATTGTTAATTTTATTTAGATTTAAATCTACCGAAAAACCCAGTAGAAACTGCGAATTCACTACTTTTTGAATATCAAAGTCCCGTGATGTCATACTTGAAGCTCTAGATTACTTAGAAGTTGTTACTAGACATATTTGAAAGATTAGAAAGTGAAATAATATCTTATTTTAACTATTGTTAATTTTATTTAGATTTAAATCTACCGAAAAACCCAGTAGAAACTGCGAATTCACTACTTTTTGAATATCAAAGTCCCGTGATGTCATACTTGAAGCTCTAGATTACTTAGAAGTTGTTACTAGACATATTTGAAAGATTAGAAAGTGAAATAATATCTTATTTTAACTATTGTTAATTTTATTTAGATTTAAATCTACCGAAAAACCCAGTAGAAACTGCGAATTCACTACTTTTTGAATATCAAAGTCCCGTGATGTCATACTTGAAGCTCTAGATTACTTAGAAGTTGTTACTAGACATATTTGAAAGATTAGAAAGTGAAATAATATCTTATTTTAACTATTGTTAATTTTATTTAGATTTAAATCTACCGAAAAACCCAGTAGAAACTGCGAATTCACTACTTTTTGAATATCAAAGTCCCGTGATGTCATACTTGAAGCTCTAGATTACTTAGAAGTTGTTACTAGACATATTTGAAAGATTAGAAAGTGAAATAATATCTTATTTTAACTATTGTTAATTTTATTTAGATTTAAATCTACCGAAAAACCCAGTAGAAACTGCGAATTCACTACTTTTTGAATATCAAAGTCCCGTGATGTCATACTTGAAGCTCTAGAATACTTAGAAGTTGTTACTAGACATATTTGAAAGATTAGAAAGTGAAATAATATCTTATTTTAACTATTGTTAATTTTATTTAGATTTAAATCTACCGAAAAACCCAGTAGAAACTGCGAATTCACTACTTTTTGAATATCAAAGTCCCGTGATGTCATACTTGAAGCTCTAGATTACTTAGAAGTTGTTACTAGACATATTTGAAAGATTAGAAAGTGAAATAATATCTTATTTTAACTATTGTTAATTTTATTTAGATTTAAATCTACCGAAAAACCCAGTAGAAACTGCGAATTCACTACTTTTTGAATATCAAAGTCCCGTGATGTCATACTTGAAGCTCTAGATTACTTAGAAGTTGTTACTAGACATATTTGAAAGATTAGAAAGTGAAATAATATCTTATTTTAACTATTGTTAATTTTATTTAGATTTAAATCTACCGAAAAACCCAGTAGAAACTGCGAATTCACTACTTTTTGAATATCAAAGTCCCGTGATGTCATACTTGAAGCTCTAGATTACTTAGAAGTTGTTACTAGACATATTTGAAAGATTAGAAAGTGAAATAATATCTTATTTTAACTATTGTTAATTTTATTTAGATTTAAATCTACCGAAAAACCCAGTAGAAACTGCGAATTCACTACTTTTTGAATATCAAAGTCCCGTGATGTCATACTTGAAGCTCTAGATTACTTAGAAGTTGTTACTAGACATATTTGAAAGATTAGAAAGTGAAATAATATCTTATTTTAACTATTGTTAATTTTATTTAGATTTAAATCTACCGAAAAACCCAGTAGAAACTGCGAATTCACTACTTTTTGAATATCAAAGTCCCGTGATGTCATACTTGAAGCTCTAGATTACTTAGAAGTTGTTACTAGACATATTTGAAAGATTAGAAAGTGAAATAATATCTTATTTTAACTATTGTTAATTTTATTTAGATTTAAATCTACCGAAAAACCCAGTAGAAACTGCGAATTCACTACTTTTTGAATATCAAAGTCCCGTGATGTCATACTTGAAGCTCTAGATTACTTAGAAGTTGTTACTAGACATATTTGAAAGATTAGAAAGTGAAATAATATCTTATTTTAACTATTGTTAATTTTATTTAGATTTAAATCTACCGAAAAACCCAGTAGAAACTGCGAATTCACTACTTTTTGAATATCAAAGTCCCGTGATGTCATACTTGAAGCTCTAGATTACTTATAAGTTGTTACTAGACATATTTGAAAGATTAGAAAGTGAAATAATATCTTATTTTAACTATTGTTAATTTTATTTAGATTTAAATCTACCGAAAAACCCAGTAGAAACTGCGAATTCACTACTTTTTGAATATCAAAGTCCCGTGATGTCATACTTGAAGCTCTAGATTACTTATAAGTTGTTACTAGACATATTTGAAAGATTAGAAAGTGAAATAATATCTTATTTTAACTATTGTTAATTTTATTTAGATTTAAATCTACCGAAAAACCCAGTAGAAACTGCGAATTCACTACTTTTTGAATATCAAAGTCCCGTGATGTCATACTTGAAGCTCTAGATTACTTAGAAGTTGTTACTAGACATATTTGAAAGATTAGAAAGTGAAATAATATCTTATTTTAACTATTGTTAATTTTATTTAGATTTAAATCTACCGAAAAACCCAGTAGAAACTGCGAATTCACTACTTTTTGAATATCAAAGTCCCGTGATGTCATACTTGAAGCTCTAGATTACTTAGAAGTTGTTACTAGACATATTTGAAAGATTAGAAAGTGAAATAATATCTTATTTTAACTATTGTTAATTTTATTTAGATTTAAATCTACCGAAAAACCCAGTAGAAACTGCGAATTCACTACTTTTTGAATATCAAAGTCCCGTGATGTCATACTTGAAGCTCTAGATTACTTAGAAGTTGTTACTAGACATATTTGAAAGATTAGAAAGTGAAATAATATCTTATTTTAACTATTGTTAATTTTATTTAGATTTAAATCTACCGAAAAACCCAGTAGAAACTGCGAATTCACTACTTTTTGAATATCAAAGTCCCGTGATGTCATACTTGAAGCTCTAGATTACTTAGAAGTTGTTACTAGACATATTTGAAAGATTAGAAAGTGAAATAATATCTTATTTTAACTATTGTTAATTTTATTTGGATTTAAATCTACAGAAAAACCCAGTAGAAACTGCGAATTCACTATTTTTTAAATATCAAAGTCCTGTGATGTCATATTTGAAGTTCTAGATTACTTAGAAGTTATTACCAAACATATTTGAAAGATTAGAAAGTGAAATAATATCTTATTTTAACTATTGTTAATTTTATTTGGTTTCAAATCTATCGAAAAACCCAGTAGAAACTGCGACTTCACTACTTTTTGAATCTCAAAGTCCCGTGATGTCATACTTGAAGCTCTAGAATACTTAGAAGTTGTTACTAGACATATTTGAAAGATTAGAAAGTGAAATAATATCTTATTTTAACTATTGTTAATTTTATTTAGATTTAAATCTACCGAAAAACCCAGTAGAAACTGTGAATTCCCTACTTTTTGAATATCAAATTTCCCATGATGTCATAATTGAAGCTCTAGATTACTTAGAAGTTGTTACTAGACATATTGGAAAGATTAGAAAGTGAAATAATATCGTATTTTAACTATGGTTAATTTTATTTAGATTTAAATCTACCGAAAAACCCAATAGAAACTACGAATTCACTACTTTTTGAATATCAAAGTCCCGGGATGTCATACTTGAAGCTCTAGATTACTTATAAGTTGTTACTAAACATATCTGAAAGATTAGAAAGTGAAATAATATCTTATTTTAACTATTGTTAATTTTAATTGGATTTAAATCTACCGAAAAACCTAGTAGAAACTGCAAATTCACTAATTTTTTAATCTCAAAGTCCCGTGATGTCATACTTAAAGCTCTAGATTTCTTAGAAGTTGTTACTAGACATATTTGAAAGATTAGAAAGTGAAATAATATCTAATTTTAACTATTGTTAATTTTATTTAGATTTAAATCTACCGAAAAACCCAGTAGAAACTGCGAATTCACTACTTTTTGAATATCAAAGTCCCGTGATGTCATACTTGAAGCTCTAGATTACTTAGAAGTTGTTACTAGACATATTTGAAAGATTAGAAAGTGAAATAATATCTTATTTTAACTATTGTTAATTTTATTTAGATTTAAATCTACCGAAAAACCCAGTAGAAACTGCGAATTCACTACTTTTTGAATATCAAAGTCCCGTGATGTCATACTTGAAGCTCTAGAATACTTAGAAGTTGTTACTAGACATATTTGAAAGATTAGAAAGTGAAATAATATCTTATTTTAACTATTGTTAATTTTATTTAGATTTAAATCTACCGAAAAACCCAGTAGAAACTGCGAATTCACTACTTTTTGAATATCAAAGTCCCGTGATGTCATACTTGAAGCTCTAGAATACTTAGAAGTTGTTACTAGACATATTTGAAAGATTAGAAAGTGAAATAATATCTTATTTTAACTATTGTTAATTTTATTTAGATTTAAATCTACCGAAAAACCCAGTAGAAACTGCGAATTCACTACTTTTTGAATATCAAAGTCCCGTGATGTCATACTTGAAGCTCTAGAATACTTAGAAGTTGTTACTAGACATATTTGAAAGATTAGAAAGTGAAATAATATCTTATTTTAACTATTGTTAATTTTATTTAGATTTAAATCTACCGAAAAACCCAGTAGAAACTGCGAATTCACTACTTTTTGAATATCAAAGTCCCGTGATGTCATACTTGAAGCTCTAGAATACTTAGAAGTTGTTACTAGACATATTTGAAAGATTAGAAAGTGAAATAATATCTTATTTTAACTATTGTTAATTTTATTTAGATTTAAATCTACCGAAAAACCCAGTAGAAACTGCGAATTCACTACTTTTTGAATATCAAAGTCCCGTGATGTCATACTTGAAGCTCTAGATTACTTATAAGTTGTTACTAAACATATCTGAAAGTTTAGAAAGTGAAATAATATCTTATTTTAACTATTGTTGATTTTAATTGGATTTAAATCTACCGAAAAAACCCAGTAGAAGCTGCAAATTCACTAATTTTTGAATCTCAAAGTCCCGTGATGTCATACTTAAAGCTCTAGATTGCTTAGAAGTTGTTACTAGACATATTTGAAAGATTAGAAAGTGAAATAATATCTTATTTTAACTATTGTCAATTTTATTTAGATTTAAATCTACAGAAAAACCCAGTAAAAACTGCGAATTCACTACTTTTTGAATATCAAAGTCCCGTGATGTCATACTTGAAGCTCTAGAATACTTAGAAGTTGTTAGTAGAAATATTTGCAAGATTATAAAGTGAAATAATATCGTATTTTAACTATTGTTAATTTTATATAGATTTAAATCTACCGAAAAACCCAGGAGAAACTGCGAATTCACAATTTTTTTAATATCAAAGTCCCGTGATGTTATACTTAAAGCTCTAGAATACATAGAAGTTGTTACTAGACATATTTGAAAGATTAGAAAGTGAAATAATATCTTATTTTAACTATTGTTAATTTTATTTAAATCTAAATCTACCGAAAAAACCAGTAGAAACTGCGAATTTACAACTTTTTGAATATCAAAGTCCCGTGATGTCATACTTCAAGCTCTAGAATACTTATAAGTTGTTACTAGACATATTTGAAAGATTAGAAAGTGAAATAATATCTTATTTTAACTATTGTTAATTTTATTTAGATATAAATCTACCGAGAAACCCAGTAGAAACTAAGAATTCACAACTTTTTGAATATCAAAGTCCCGTCATGTCATACTTGAAGCTCTAGAATACTTATAACTTGTTACTAGACATATTTGAAAGATTAGAAAGTGAAATAATATCTTATTTTAACTATTGTTAATTTTATTTAGATTTAAATCTACCGAAAAACCCAGTAGAAACTGTATATTCCCTACTTTTTGAATGTCAAATTTCCCGTGATGTCATACTTGAAGCTCTAGATTACTTAGAAGTTGTTACTAGACATATTGGAAAGATTAGAAAGTGAAATAATATCGTATTTTAACTATTGTTAATTTTATTTAGATTTAAATCTACCGAAAAACCCAGTAGAAACTGTGAATTCCCTACTTTTTGAATATCAAATTTCCCACGATGTCATAATTGAAGCTCTAGATTACTTAGAAGTTGTTACTAGACATATTGGAAAGATTAGAAAGTGAAATAATATCGTATTTTAACTACTGTTAATTTTATTTAGATTTAAATCTACCGAAAAACCCAATAGAAACTACGAATTCACTACTTTTTGAATATCAAAGTCCCGTGATGTCATACTTGAAGCTCTAGATTACTTATAAGTTGTTACTAAACATATCTGAAAGATTAGAAAGTGAAATAATATCTTATTTTAACTATTGTTAATTTTAATTGGATTTAAATCTACCGAAAAACCTAGTAGAAACTGCAAATTCACTAATTTTTGAATCTCAAAGTCCCGTGATGTCATACTTAAAGCTCTAGATTGTTTAGAAGTTGTTACTCACTACTAGAAAAAGGGCTATCCTTGACTCGCATTGCGTGTCAAGAAGAGGTCTTATGAGCGCAAATGCGAGTCAAGGAAAGTACCGTCATAAAGCTTCATGACTCGCATTTGTGCGTCATCCTTCTATGACTCGCACTTATGACCCACGTTTTATGACTCTCCTTTTTGCGTGTCATAACCTAATTTTTTTTAAAAAAAAATTAATTTTTTCCAGTTCCTAATTTTCTATTAAATGACAATTAAAAACCTGATAATACAAAATTAAAAACACAAATATATCAAAACAATGAGGTTAATTCAAGTACTAATTCACGATAAGTCACAAGTTAATTAACGACTAAAATTACATATCGATAGTAATTCACAAGTTAGTTTGACAGCTTTCACATCGACCACTGAAACATATTTGAAAGATTAGAAAGTGAAATAATATCTAATTTTAACTATTGTTAATTTTATTTAGATTTAAATCTATAGAAAAACCCAGTAAAAACTGCGAATTCACTACTTTTTGAATATCAAAGTCCCGTGATGTCATACTTGAAGCTCTAGAATACTTAGAAGTTGTTACTAGAAATATTTGCAAGATTATAAAGTGAAATAATATCGTATTTTAACTATTGTTAATTTTACATAGATTTAAATCTACCGAAAAACCCAGGAGAAACTGCGAATTCACAATTTTTTTAATATCAAAGTCCCGTGATGTTATACTTAAAGCTCTAGAATATATAGAAGTTGCTACTAGACATATTTGAAAGATAAGAAAGTGAAATAATATCTTATTTTAACTATTGTTAATTTTATTTTAATTTAAATCTACCGAAAAACCCGGTAGAAACTGCGAATTTTCAACTTTTTGAATATCAAAGTCCCCTGATGTCATACTTTAAGCTCTAGAATACTTATAAGTTGTTACTAGACTTATTTGAAAGATTAGAAAGTGAAATAATATCTTATTTTAACTATTGTTAATTTTATTTAGATATAAATCTACCAAAAAACCCAGTAGAAACGACTTGAAGCTCTAGATTACTTAGAAGTTGTTACTAGACATATTTGAAGGATTAGAAAGTGAAATAATATCTTATATTAACTATTGTTAATTTTATTTAGATTTAAAGCTACCGAAAAACCCAGTAGAAACTGCGAATTCACTACTTTTTGAATATCAAAGTCCCGTCAAGTCATACTTGAAGCTCTAGATTACTTAGAAGTTGTTACTAGACATATTTGAAAGATTAGAAAGTGAAATAATATTTTATTTTAACTATTGTTAATTTTAATTGGATTTAAATCTACCGAAAACCCGAGTAGAAACTGCAAATTCACTAATTTTTGAATCTCAAAGTCCCGTGATGTCATACTTAAAGCTCTAGATTACTTAGAAGTTGTTACTAGACATATTTGAAAGATTAGAAAGTGAAATAATATCTTATTTTAACTATTGTTAATTTTATTTAGATTTAAATCTACAGAAAAACCCAGTAAAAACTGCGAATTCACTACTTTTTGAATATCAAAGTTCCGTGATGTCATACTTGAAGCTCTAGAATACTTAGAAGTTGTTACTAGAAATATTTGCAAGATTATAAAGTGAAATAATATCTTATTTTAATAATTGTTAATTTTATTTAGATTTAAATCTACCGTAAAACCAAGTAGAAACTGCGAATTCACTAATTTTTGAATCTCAAAGTCTAGTGATGTCATACTTGAAGCTCTAGATTACTTATAAGTTGTTACTAGACATATTTGAAATATTAGAAAGTGAAATAATATCTTATTTTAACTATTGTTAATTTCATTTGGATTTAAATCTACCGAAAAACCCAGTAGAAACTGCGAATTCACTAATTTTTGAATCTCAAAGTCCCGTGATGTCTTACTTTAAGCTCTAGATTACTTAGAAGTTGTTACTAGACATATTTGAAAGATTAGAAAGTGAAATAATATCTTATTTTAACTATTGTTAATTTTATTAAGATTTAAATCTACAGAAAAACCCAGTAGAAACTGCGAATTTACTACTTTTTGAATATCAAAGTCCCGTGATGTCATACTTGAAGCTCTAGAATACTTAGAAGTTGTTACTAGAAATATTTGCCAGATTATAAAGTGAAATAATATCGTATTTTAACTATTGTTAATTTTATTTAGATATAAATCTACCGAAAAACCCAGTAGAAACTAAGAATTCACAACTTTTTGAATATCAAAGTCCCGTCATGTCATACTTGAAGCTCTAGAATACTTATAAGTTGTTACTAGACATATTTGAAAGATTAGAAAGTGAAATAATATCTTATTTTAACTATTGTTAATTTTATTTATATTTAAATCTACCGAAAAACCCAGTAGAAACTGTGAATTCCCTACTTTTTGAATATCAAATTTCCCGTGATGTCATACTTGAAGCTCTAGATTACTTAGAAGTTGTTACTAGACATATTGGAAAGATTAGAAAGTGAAATAATATCGTATTTTAACTATTGTTAATTTTATTTAGATTTAAATCTACCGAAAAACCCAATAGAAACTACGAATTCACTACTTTTTGAATATCAAAGTCCCGTGATGTCATACTTGAAGCTCTAGATTACTTTGAAGTTTTTACTAGACATATTTGAAAGATTAGAAAGTGAAATAATATCTTATTTTAACTATTGTTAATTTTATTTAGATTTAAATCTACCGAAAACCCAGTAGAAACTTCGAATTCACTACTTTTTGAATATCAAAGTCCCGTCATGTCATACTTGAAGCTCTAGATTACTTAAAAGTTGTTACTAGACATATTTGAAAGATTAGAAAGTGAAATAATATCTTATTTTAACTATTGTTAATTTTATTTAGATTTAAATCTACCGAAAAACCCAGTAGAAACTGCGAATTCACTACTTTTTTGAATATCAAAGTCCTGTGATGTCATATTTGAAGCTCTAGATTACTTAGAAGTTATTACTAAACATATTTGAAAGATTAGAAAGTGAAATAATATCTTATTTAACACAAATAATAATAAAAAAAACCCTAAAACGCTCTCTCCCTAGGGGAGATTTCCGGCCGCCACCCTTCAACCTTTTCTGGCCAAAATCTAATCCCAATCGTCCTCTCTATCCTTTTTTAAGGGTATGCAATACGATTTGGGCTAGATATTCTTATAAGGGTGGTTGGATTAAGCTTTTTCGTTTTATTCTCATCGGATTTCTCCTTGTTTTCTGGCCGAAACCCTAAGGTTTGTCAATCATTATCGCTATTGGTGAGGGTTTCT
>LBNU01033071.1:0-22183 GCA_014162995.1 Artemisia annua
GTCTTTACAAAGGGTTATAACGTTAGGTGTAGGGTATGGAAAACACGGTTTTGTTGGATAAAGGATAGTTTACTGGTGACAAGTCAATCGTCTTGGTCAATTACATGTACAATGAGGCGTTGCTAAGCCAAGGCTCGACTCAACTTAAACTACTACGACTCTCTTTTTGTATTTTTTTTTCAAGATACTATTTCGACTTAAACAATAAAATAAAAGAAATGGATGGTAGCCCGTATGTTTTTCTCTTTTCTTTTTCTAATTTTTTTGTATTTTTCTTGATTTTTCGATTTTTTTTTTGCATACACTTTTACTCTACCATCCAAAATAATACATCAAAGGGAGCTCGTTTCCTCCCTACACTTGAACTTTTACATACTTTACACATAACTATTCTAATGACTCGAATCAGGAAAATCAAGACACTTGGAGTACTTTTAAAGTATTTAGCACATATGGTGGTAATAATGTTGCTCTTCCCCATTACTTCATTACACTAGTATTTCACCCATGAGTCCCAATCGTCCCAAAAACAATATGTACAAGGATATGACTCGACTTAGCAACCATGTAATCCACTAGATAATTAACAAAGGGTTTAACACAAATGTTGTCACAATAATGTACTAAAGGTGAGTGCATACAAGGTAGGCTAAGGCGATTTGGGTGTACATTTAGTGGGGTGTAAACAAATTCTCACTTTCAGTAAGATGCTCAAAGGTCGAAACGAAAGGATAGGCTCGGAGGGGTGTACTAGGGGTATCGTGTACCAAAAATGGGTACAACGCAAAGGGTGTAGGAGAATTACTTAACCAATGAAGTCAATGTAATTATAACAAAAATACGGGTGTAAAACAATGGGTTAATCCTAATGCCTCTTATCACGTAGTCAATCCTAACTACACGAATGTAGTCTCACTGGCGGTCTCGGTATGCATCACAAACGCAAGTTCTAGAATCTATAAACTACCGGTACACTCATAAGCACCAACAGTGAATGCTTTTTCCTAAAGATCTTAAGGCGAAACTCACATATTTGGGGTGGAAATTTTTTGAGTGGTATGGTTTTTGTGCTAGTCATACAATTCCCTATCCATGAGACGCTTATTAAAACCAAAGTTTCACTCCTATATGTTGTAAAAATTTTTAAATTGGCACTAAAATTGCCCTAACCAATATTTCTCTTGGCTTTATTACACATTCACTATTAAACAAAACAAAAATCAAGCGAAGTTGTAATTTCTAAGTCATCCTAATTTACCATCCCTACACTTATACCGAACATTGTCCCCAATGTTCTAAATAAAAGATGTAAAAGTAAAATAAATGAGAATGAAAGAAACTAATACTCCCCTGATTTGCTCGGTATGGATGATGTGATAATATGGTTGATTCTCCCTCCAAGAGAACGAACATCATAAGCTTCACTCTAGAATTACAATCATCCTCTTTGATATGCTGCACGTACATCTTGTTTTCCAATATAAACTGTAATCATCAAATCCAAAAACCAAAACATCAAACCGAACAAAGAAAAATCACAACTAGATGAAATTCCAGACTTAGAAATAAAAACAAAACAAAACAATAAAAGGATAGGATACTTGTGGAATTAATTACAAATAGGAACTCATAAAACATACTTACAAGTATTGACACACAAACAAGATAGAATATATGCTAATCATGAATTGCGAATTTTTCACGTTCGAATTTCGTTCTTTTTAACAAAATATAAATTTCCCTACACTTATCTTTTTGTGAAATACCTTTTTATGCAATTAAAACGAGGTTAGAAACAAAATAAAGCATTTTCACAAATTATTCGAAACATAAAAATTAAACAATTATGATTAAGCATATATGACACAAACAAACAAATAAAATAAAAACATCAAACAATTAAAAACATGGGTTGCCTCCCAAGAAGCGCTTGTTTTTGTTCGAGTCACGAGCCTGACTCTACCCTTATTTAACGGAAATAGGGGAGGTTTTCCCTACACTTAGGATTAAGTGTGGGTGAAAGTAGCGATACACACTCTTAGGGTGTGAATATGCCACGTGAGGTGAAGGGGTTGAGTGAATGGCTTCCTTCATCCTAAAACTACCCGGATAATATTGGTTGATGGGTGGGCCGGTTCCTCTTTTGTCTCCTAGATGTAAATCTAAGGATGGAAAGTTGAATAAAGATTGAGGTTCCGGTTCATCAACACTAGGAAATTCCCTAGAACTAAGAGTAAGGTCATCACTAAAAATGTTCAAACCTATATTATCTAGTAGTGCTTGGTCCAAGGGTTCTACCTCCATCGGGGTTCCTAAAATCTCTTCCACTTCTTCCGGGTAAGTCACGGGCGGTGTGTGTGCCTCAAATGATGGTAGGATTTTTGGGGTATTTAGCGGGCTTACAAGATCATCAATGTGTTCATCCTGTATTATGGTAGTGCCTAACCATGACATGCAGCTAGGTGGCTCAACTATACCCTCATCCTCCTTTGTATCTAGATTACCTATGTGTTCGTTTTGTACTACGATGTTAGGTGACATCCACTTAGGCATCTCGACATTAGCGTATTCATCCCCAAATAAACTTGTTTCATGACCCTTGAAATTTGTGGTCAATTGACTTGCACTAACGTTCGTTGGGTTGTCTACTCTATATTAATATTGGGCACACTCTTCTATGGCATCCCATGCTTCTTCAGCATTTAATTCCCTAAGGTCCCCATTGGCAAGATCCTCAATGCACCTTTGGTCACATTGGTCGACACGACAGTAAAAGATTTGGGTTAGGGATGCTAAATCGAAGCTATGATGAGGGACTATTCTGAGTAAATTTTTAAAATGAGTCCATGCATCATATATGAGTTCATCTTGATATTGGTTGAACATCAAGATGTCATTAGGGGCGAATGAGTATCGTGGTCGGTAGTATGGTGGATTCGCGTACTCCATAATGGTGAACGGAACAGTCAATGGAAATGTCTCTACGAACAAAGACACAAAGAAAAGATAGACTACGGGAAAGCTAATAAAAAGAAAAATAAAAATCTCACTAGATAGGAATCTAATGAGTAGACCCAATAAAATAAAATTTCAACCTAAGCAATAACTACACCCCGGGCTGCGGCGCCAAAAACTTAATGCGTGGTTTTGCAACCTTACAACAGGTTTTACCTCTCGAGGGATCTCAAGAGGCTTAGAACCCTACCAGGCAGTGTACCTGACCGATGTAGTATAGTGAAGTGGTAAGTACGGGGGATTGATCGTTCAACTCAAAGAATAGTGTTCGTTAGGATTGAAATTTATCTACTAGGTCTAGAGATGAGGGCTGAATATTTTTTGTATTTTTGTTGTTTTATGGAAAGCAAGTAAAAATCTCGGGTTTTGGAAGAAGGGGCGGAATTAGTTGCTAATCAACTAACCCAAAAGCTACTACTAAAACTAATGTGTAGGAAAGTAAACTAGGGTTCTACAGGAAAAGTGAAGCATGTCTACCTATGATATGTTACTCCTTGCTAGCTATCCAATTCTGCCTATTGAATTTTATAAGTTTCACACAATCATAAGTAGACACAAGGTGATTTAGCAAGGCATAATTAATGAAGAGCAATCAACAATAATGATAATTGAAGACATAACATAAGATTGAATTAATAACCAAACCATTAAAAGATGTTTATGGAGTGATTTGGAACCTCTAAGTTGCTGGAAAAACACCTACCCTAACCCTAGAATCGGACTTAGGGTTTGGGGCTTGCAAAAAGTGAAGTTATAATGTTATATTTATAGGCTGATTTTCTGTCGGCAAAGGGTGACGGTGTCAGCTCTAACACCTGATGGCGTCAGCTCGTCGTTTTCACCAAATGGAAGATTTTTTCGTCCTCTTCGCGTGGGCTTTTGAATCTCCCAAATCTGAGTTCGTATGAAGATTTATGGCCAAAACAGTAACAGCTACTCTGCGTGCAAGTTGTGATTGTGTTGTTCAACTTGTGATGATTCCACTTTGGTTTCTTCTCGTGCAAGCCTCCTTTCTGATGTCGTCACTCTATATCATCTGACGTCGTCAGGTTGAATCCTGATGCCGTCACCTTCAAAAGTCTTCTGGGACATCACTCTTTAAATTACAACCTGACGGCCTACACCTTCTAACACCTGGCGGCGTCAGGTGTAAAATTCCCAAATCTTTCTGGCCCATCATTTGTAAAATGGTTTCCACTCCTTTGTCAAGGTTTGCTGACGGCGTCACGTTGTGACTCTGACGCCGTCAGGTAGTAATTCCAGCTTCTTGTGAGACTTTGTCGTTTTCTTCACTTTTATGCTCCAAAAACGTCCAAAAATGCATGTTTTCCAGATTTCCTCTCAAAAGTACCTAAAATGACAAAAGGAACGATTTAGGGCAATATTTGATCAAATAAATACGATTTAGGGCTTAAATGACCCCTTAAAACCGTAACACTTTTCATCTTATCAATGAGTCTGTTGGGTTTACGATTTAAAGTGTCCTGGCTCCTCAAACGATTATTGCATATACTTCTGAATTATGATGGCCCGAACGGTGTTATGTTATAACTAAACTTTAATAACAATATAACTTAATAGTAAGGAACTTCGTGTAAGGAGTTATATACTTCTGAATTATGATGGCCCGAACAGTATTGTGTTGGCAGCATAATACAATAGTAGGGAGCTTCATTTGAGGAGTTATACTTCTAAATTACGATGACCTGAACGGTGTTATATTATATCTAAGAATCCTAAGATAAAACACTAAATAAATATAAAACAAAACAACTAGAGCTTTACATGCCTCCACACCAATAATAGACCTCAAGATACGTGAGTAAGCAGCCTAGACTTCTAGTCACTTTGACCTCAAATCACATAGCCTTAAACCCAGGTGAGTTTCATAGCCTCACACTTTTTTTAAATTACATGAGTTTTCATAACCTCATGCCTTTAAACGCTTTCTAAATGCTTTCCAAACCCTGTGAGGGGGTTACGTGCTACTTGCTTTACTTTAAAACCGAATACAAGTCTTTTTCTTTGGTTGTTGCACTAGTGATACTATTTCTGCCACCATTACATAATTAAAATTCATGAGCCATAATCACTTGTGGGTTTTGCACAAGTGAACGCGAGTATAGTTGATAGATCTATTGGAGATTGACACTCCCGTTGGTTTACCTCAGCCGGGTAACTAATAAGTACTATACTTGAAACCTCTAAGGATTAACTTTGGCAAGTTATCCTTCTCGTCCTCTCATGGTTGGGTCTGCATCCCCCATGACCCGGACTGTTAACGTGCGGTTTCATGAGCTTAGTGCAACATACCCCACTCTTGATAATTGTGCATGCATCACAATTATGACACACACATAACATTTTCCCAGATGGGTGTAACAACTGAACCCAGGGNTGATAGATCTATTGGAGATTGACACTCCCGTTGGTTTACCTCAGCCGGGTAACTAATAAGTACTATACTTGAAACCTCTAAGGATTAACTTTGGCAAGTTATCCTTCTCGTCCTCTCATGGTTGGGTCTGCATCCCCCATGACCCGGACTGTTAACGTGCGGTTTCATGAGCTTAGTGCAACATACCCCACTCTTGATAATTGTGCATGCATCACAATTATGACACACACATAACATTTTCCCAGATGGGTGTAACAACTGAACCCAGGGAACTTGTATTCACCCACACTCTAAACCTATGACTCTCACTCAACCTAGTGTTGACTTTTTAAGCATGTAACCTCGGTAACAAAGCTCTGCGGGAACTATGGCATGGAGTGGTATAAAACATGCAGGACTTTTCACTCAATTATGATTCAAGTTTCATAACAAACTTAGATTTTGGGGACCTCCTTTCCTAAAACACTGATTATTTTATTGAATGGTAACTCATTTTATAAAAACGTCTCTTTTCGAGTTGTTTTCTATTACTGTAACTGTGATCTCATGAAGTAATACCCCAACCCTAAATCCGCTGCGAAACGTGAAAATAGGGGTGTTACAGATTGGCATCAGAGCTTCAGTTGTAGAGAACAAGGTCAAAACCTAAACTACAACTATTTTTCCCGATACCCGAGAAAGTCCTTTGTGCCACTTCACTCCCCAATGCCTTTAGTTGTTTAGTTTGTGTTTCTTAAGTAATTATTTTTAGAGTTCTTAGAGTTTTAGATATAACATAACACCGTTCAGGCCATCATAATTCAGAAGTAAAAGACTCCTCACATGAAGCTCCCTACTATTGTATTATATTATTAACATAATACCGTTCGGGCCATCATAATTCAGAAGTTAATACTCCTCAAATGAAGCTCCTTACTATTGATTCATGTTGTTATTAGGGTTTAGTTATAACATAACACCGTTCGGGCCATCATAATTCAGAAGTATATGCAATAATCGTTTGAGGAGTCAGGGTACTTTAAATCGTAAACCCAGCAAACTCGTCAAAACGAAATATCCACATAGTACTCCTCACATGAAGCTCCCTAGTATTTTGTTATGCTTCTAACCTTTTAAAATAGGTTTGCTATATATATGAAATAGTTGACTTTATACCCTTTAAGTTTAGTATATTTACCAAATCTACCCTAGACTTATAATACTTATATTACTTAGGTTTATAACTATCTATACTTGACATAACTAGTCCCTATACCTCTATATTTTGAGAAAATGACAGAAATGACCCTTGGACTCTTACGTTTTCTATATTTACCCTTTATACCCTTAACTTTATAACTTTTGCAAAACTAATCCTTTTAAGTTTATAATAATTTAACTTTTTATCCTAGGGTTTTATAACTTTGCAAAAAGGGTCCTAAACTTATAACTTTTAAGAAATGTCAAGATAGTCCCTAGACTCTATATTTTCAGAAAATTACCGTATATACCCCTATGCATGGAAAGTTTTGCAAAAGTAGTCCTAATTCCATGCAAACTATATATTTATGAAACAAAAAGGTTTCCTAGCTTATGTTTAACTAGTTTTAGCTTATCTAAGTTACCTAAGTCATATTTTAGCTTATGTAAAGGGCTTATAGTATATATTTAGGGTTGAATCTATAATTAGGGTTTTAAAAAGTTAACTAGCAAATGATTATGACCAAGGCTTAGGCAAGGGATCCCATGGGTTCTAAGGCATCCTATATCTATCCTAAGACTAAACTAAAGCTACTAGATCAAGAGTTAAAGCTTACCTAGGTCTTAGAAAGGGTAACGAGGCTTTAGGGTTTT
The DNA here is from genome assembly GCA_014162995.1 of Artemisia annua. Classification (NCBI taxonomy): domain Eukaryota; kingdom Viridiplantae; phylum Streptophyta; class Magnoliopsida; order Asterales; family Asteraceae; genus Artemisia; species Artemisia annua. Next base: position 7,247 of record LBNU01033071.1, read on the forward strand.
CTAAGGTTTCTCTCAGCTCAAACTCAAACTCGACACAACCAAGGCCTTACTACACGATCTCTAGGGATCTTAGGGACTTAGTACTACAGAATGTATGTGTGGTAAAGAAGAGAAGAGGTGTGAAGAAGAAATGAGGGAGAGGGGGGTATTTATAGCCCGATAAGAAGTAGCGAGCAAGAAATGGGTGTGGAGGTGTCGTGCAAGGGAGGAATGGAGTAATAAAGGCTAAAAGAGGTCGTGGAAGGTCTAGAGGTGACAAGGACGAGCTAGGGTAGTAGCTAGGGGGCTGTAGAGGCCGGATGTGGTGGAGGAGAGCCGAGAGAGGCGGTTTGGGGTTAGTAGCTTGCAAGGAGGTGATGCACCTCCTTGCTTGGGTGCTTGGAGGTGCTTGTAAGCTGCTAGGGTTTTTAGTAATGGTTTAGGGTGATTAGGGGGGGATTAGTGGTGGATTAGGGGTGGATTAGTAGTGATTAGTGGTGGTTTAGTGGTGATTAGTGATGGTTTAGACAAGTAGGTGATGCACCTACTTGTGTGGGTGCTTGTAAGGCGTTAGGGTGCTAGATTGGTTAGAGTAAGGTGCTAGGGTGCTTGGTTGTAAGGTTTGAGGTACTATAGTAGCCTAGTTCTAAGGTTTAGGTCTATTTCTAACCTAGTTTTGCCTAGAGTGAGTTTTAGGGCTTTGCCTAGGGTTTAGTGCCTAAGTTAGGTTCCTAAGAGTGTTTAGTGACTAATCCTAACTCCTAAAGGGTTTATCCTAGGTGATGGTAACTTATAGGAAAGATTTGGGAAGGTTTGACCTAATTTTGTGACCTAAATGACCTATTTGTGTTCAGTAGGAGATTAGGGTTTATCCTAGGGTTTTGTGCCTAGATTAGTGTCCCATGAGTGTCTAATAACTAATCTTCGGTCTTAAGAGGCTTATACTAAATGGTAGTGACCTATGGGGAAGTTTTGGGATAGTCTAGACCTAATTCTAGGAAGTTATAACTTAGTTATGGTTTTATGCCTAAGGGACTTGTACCTAAGCTCTAATGGGTTGTACTAATGCCTAAGGGTACTAAAGTATCCTAATGTTCCTAAGGTAACTCATACTTAAGCCTTGGACACTTTCAAACTAGTTTAACTAAGCATATAGGGTTTAGTAAGCACATAGACTGTAACACCCCAACCCGAGAAGGGCTAAAGTATCACATTATGGTGACATATCAGAACATACAAAGAATAATATGCAAGCGGAAGACTTCATAAATAACATAAGTCATGAACATCAAGACTTAAACATTACAAAATCCAACATAAGTCTAAAAGAAAATGAAAAGAAATAAAGTATCCAACATAAATCCTAACCATCCAAACATAAGTTCCAAAATCATCCAAAAAATGGGGAAACTAAATAAGGTAGGTCCGCTATGCTCCTCTTCTCAACACTCGAGCCCAGAATCCCGCTTATTACCTGCCGCGTGGAAAAGAAAACGCGGCTGAGCATAAAAAGCCAAGTGAACAGATATATATGCAAAGCAAACGAAACGAGACGGATCATAAGAATGAGCATAATGTATCACAAGTCAAATAAATGAAGCATAATAGAGATATCAAATGTAAGCATAATCAGATAATAATCAGAATCGTAGAGTACATATCAAAAAAGATGCGTCTAACGAGATACTCGAATAGACATAAGAAACATAGGAAAGCCACGAGCCGACCTAACGAGATACTCGAATAGGTCTCCTACCATTTAATCATATATCCGACAAATCCTACATGCACAAAGAGGGGAGACCTCTAAGTACCAAATGGAGTCGCGATCCTCCAACGTGAAGAAGTGTAAGCACACACTCACATTCACCCTACACAAAATCCGACATACCTAGGATGCATCCATACGCCCCCTACAAAGCAAATCATACATATCATAATATCTAAGTGTGCACATAATATATCCGACAAATGGGGACGCCGTGGATTAATCACACCTCCACAGAAAGTGTCATGCCATCGGTGCCTCGATGACACGCCCATGGTACCTCCATGAGTAGAATAAAAACTCGGGCATAAGAACAGAACAACATCATATCATATCCAACAGAACATATCAAACTGAACTAAATCATATCATAGCAAACGATTAGCAGACGGATATCAAATCATAGAATCATATCAACGAATCATATCACATGGATCAAAGCAAAAGGGATCATAGCAATGGCTCATATCAAAAGGGATCATAGCAAAGTCAAGGATCAAAGAGTCATGAGAAGTCCCTACTAAGAAGGGATAGAATATCTATACCTTATGCAAAGCAAATCAAATACCAAAGGAAAGCACACGGAAATGGAACTACTCCCTCTTCGACGGATCTACACGAATTAATAATCAAGTATTACTTATAAGCTCGTTTTAAATCAGATTACTCATTTTAGGTTTCTTTCTATTTTTAGTAACTTTTCATTTTAAGTAAGTTTCCACTTTATGTTAGGGCATAATATCAAAGTACTATTGGATATCAAAGTACTGCTGGAGTATACATGGTCAAAGTACTACTCGTTGATAAAAGTCAAAGTACTGCAAGGGTTAAAGACTGATGACATGCAAGATTAGATTAAGGAATATTATGTAAATTCTAGAATATTCTAAGTTAGAGTTAGTTTACTTGTCATTCAAGTATTGTAAACCGACTAGGGTTTCCTTGTGCCTATAAAAGGATCCCTAGGTTGGTATTAGAGACATACGTTTTTAGAGAAAAACTACAAGTTCGATATTAGAGTTGTTACGGTTGTTTGTGAGTCTGTGTACGAATGCAGATTCAAAGAGTTAATTGAATCGTTGAAGTTTATTAATCTTCTTAAGCTTTGTTTAAATAGATTCCGCATATTTAACAAAGTCATTCAGTGTTTCATTGTTAGTAGTTTAGGATTTATCCAAGATTACTAAGCTCTTAACAAGCTACATATTTAGTTTGGTCAGAGTATATCGATCCAACAAGTGGTATCAGAGCTTGTGTGGAAACTTTGATTAAGAAGAAACCCTAAACCAAACTGATTTTTTAAAAAAAACAAACTCTACAAGATGTCAACACCTGAACCTGCACCAATCCCATCCATCACTACTGTTCGCATCCCTATAATCAAGAAAGGAGAGTATGATGTATGGAGCATGAAGATGAGACAGTACATTGCTATTACAGACCATGCACTATGGGATGTAATTGTCAATGGTAATAAAGTTATTGAAGAACCTGTAGAAGTTCCTGGACAACCTAAACCACCTAAGCAACAACTATCCGCTACTCTGAAAAGAAATCAAGACAAAGCTCTCAACATACTGTTGTCTGCTATTCCTGCTGGTCACCTATTGAAGTTTCATGATGCTAAGGATGCAAAACAATTATGGGCTGCTATCAAAACAAGATTTGGAGGTAATGTTGCTTCCAAGAAGATGCATAGAAATTTGCTGAAGCAACAGTTTGAAACTTTTACTGTTGGAGAGAGAGAAGGTCTTGATGCTGCTTATGACAGATTCCAAAATCTACTCAGTATGCTAGAGTTATATGGTGCTAAAGTAACTATTGAAGATGCTAACTTAAAATTCTTAAGGAGTTTGCCATCTGTCTGGCATGTGGTTGCTACTATGATCAGAGGACAACCTGGTTTGGATACTATGGACTTTGATGATCTCTACAACAACTTAAAGGTCTATGAGCATGAGATGAATGGTCAAGCTAATTCCAAATCACACAACATTGCCTTTGTGTCTTCAGAAAACAAGAGCAGTACTTCCAATAAAAGTACTGCTTATCCTGGTCAAAGTACTGTTGGTGACAAACAGCATGTTTATACAACCATGTCCACTACCACTTCATCACCCTCAAACAACATCAATTGTGATGATGTTGTATGCTCATTCTTTGCTCAGCAAGCCACTTTACCTGTTACTTATGAAGAAGATCATGTTGCAAATTGAAGATGATGCTCTAGAAGAGATTGACATAAGATGGCAATTTGCTATGATCACTGCTAGGAGCAAGAAATTCATGAAGAAAACAGGAAGAGGCATTTACTTGAAAGCCAAACAGGGTATAACATTTGATAAGTCTAAGATTGTATGCTTTAATTGTCAAAGGACTGGACACTTTGCAAGGGAATGCAAGTTTGCTAAGTATCAAGCAAACAGGATGGTTGAGAAACCCAAGGTTGAAATCAAGGAAGTTCCTGAACCAAAACCAAAAGCATTAGTGGCTCAAGAAAATCTTTCAGAAGTTGACTNGGTATAACATTTGATAAGTCTAAGATTGTATGCTTTAATTGTCAAAGGACTGGACACTTTGCAAGGGAATGCAAGTTTGCTAAGTATCAAGCAAACAGGATGGTTGAGAAACCCAAGGTTGAAATCAAGGAAGTTCCTGAACCAAAACCAAAAGCATTAGTGGCTCAAGAAAATCTTTCAGAAGTTGACTAGAGTGCTGAATTTGATGATGAACCAGTAACTATCTCTATGCTTGCAATGGAGGAATTTGATTGGAGCATAGCTTTTGATGAGGAACCAGGATAAGCTGCTTTGGATTCAAATGAAGATCTTGGAGGCTTTGATTGGAGCATGGAAAGTGAAGATGAATCTGTTCTGTTGGCTATGGTAGCAAGTTCACCCACTGCTACTGATGTATGTTCTAAGTGTAATGATGTTTATCAAAAGCTACTTAATGACTATGTGTCAGAAAGAGATAAACATAATAAAGCTAGGTCTGAAGTGCTTGGTTATCAATTGACTTTAGAGTCAATGGAAGCCAAAATAATTACACATGAAAACAATGAAGTAGCTTGGGCAGAACAATATAAGCAACAGGATTATCAATTAAAACTAAGTGAATGGAAGTTAGGATGTAAGGTGTCTAAATTAGAAAAGATGACTAAAGAAAGAGATGTTTTGTTAGAAAAACTTGCTAGTTGGAAAGAAGCTGGTCTTTCACATGCTAGTTTTTGTGAAAAACAAAGAAGAGTACATGTTAAAACAGGACTAGGTTATGGTGTTGAGTATAGTAGCTCAGAAGAGAACCCAGCTAGTGATAAGGAACAAGGTAGTTCAGAAGAACTCTCAACTAGTGAATTTGAAACTTGCTCAGAAGAAAACACATCTAGTAGTGAGGAACCCATTAGCCCAACACCTCCTAAATTTAAGAAAGATGAGGGGTATCATGCAGTTCCTCATGCCACTGGAAGTTTTCAACCACCTAGGAAAGATGTTTCTTGTTTTGGAGTAGACAATCTAGAGTTTAGGAATAAGCTTAAGGGTCAATCTAATCCAAGTTCATCTGAAGAAAAAATTGAGATTCCTAAGGATGATACACATAAAGGGAATGCTAGGGATTCTAGGAATGCAAACAATGATAAAAGGTTTTCTAAAGATTTTTCAAAACCAGCAGTATTTTCAAACTTTTCTCAAAGAACTTCTAGTCACTCACCTAGAAATTCTTTTAATCATTCAACTAGAAATCATACTGGTCTTGGCTATAAACCTCAAAGAACAGGATTTGGGTTGACAAATCAGAAATTATGTTTTGTTTGTTATAGTCCTAATCACTTGATAAAAGATTGTAACTTTCATTCAGAATACTTAAGTCAATATCCAAAGACCAAATCTGCTAACCAGAAGCCAAAAGAGACTAAACCAGTTTGGAACTATTCAAGTAGGGTCAACCATAGTAATTTCACAAAAGACTATAGGTACCCTCATCAGAAAAGACATTTTTCCAAACAACCAGTACCTCAAGGCAACACTTTTCAAAGTACTGGCAAGCCCAAAATAGTATCCTCACAAAGTACTGTTAGGAAGTTTTCACCCAGTCAAGGTACTACTAATGTAAGACCAAGGAAATCACGTTACACCCAACCTAGAAGGCCTTACACCTCAGATAGAGTACCTAAACCACAGAGCTCAAAACAAAATGTTAAAACCATGTGGGTCAAGAAAGAAAGTGCTGCTGAGGGAAAAACAGTACTTTCAGAATGTGTGGGTGAAAAGGAAAATCTTGTTGTAAAAGAAAGTTATGTTGAAAACAGAGAACAAGTTTGGAACAAAAGAAAGTAATTGATCATGTTTTCAAAAACAGTGGAGATTACATACTCAAAGAATTTAAGTATGTCTCTCCACAAGGGGAACACAAGTCAGTAATGGCTTGGGTTCCTAAAAGAAACTAACTTTCTTATTATTGTGCAGGGCAACCCAGAAGAGGAGCTTAAAGATCATTTAATTGTTGATAGTGGTTGCTCTGGAAGCATGACAGGAGACAAGGAGCTACTGTCAGATTTTAAGGAATATTTTGGAGGAAGAGTTGCATTTGGGGATGATGCTACTGGAGGGAGAATTACTGGCAAAGGAACTATCAAAACAGGACGTATTGATTTTGAGAATGTTTGTTATGTGAAGGAGCTCAAGTTCAATCTCTTATCAGTATCTCAGATTTGTGACAAGAAGCATCATGTGTTGTTTACTGACACAGAATGTCTTATTCTCTCCCCTGAGTTTAAGTTTGAAGATGATAACTTGGTGATTTTGAGGGCACCAAGAACCAATGATGTGTATAGTATAGATATGAAAAATATTACCTCCACTGAGAGAGCTACATGTTTGGTAGCAAAGGCAACACTTGAAGAGGCACATCTCTGGCACAGAAGACTAGATCATGTGAACTTCAAGAATATCAACAAGTTGGTCAAAGGCAATCTAGTTCGAGGTTTACCTTCCAAAACTTTCAAGACTGATCATTCATGTTTGGCCTATAAGAAAGGGAAACAACATAGAGCTTCATGTAAAAAGCTTGGGGAAAGAACTATCAGAGAACCTTTGGAGTTGTTGCATATGGATTTGTTTGGACCTGTTTCTGTATCAAGCCTAAACAAGAAGAAGTACTGCTTAGTTGTGACAGATGATTGCAGTAGATTTAGTTGGGTCTTTTTCTTGGGATTCAAAGATGATACTTTTGATGCTATTCATGATCTAATAATATCCCGGGAAAATCAATTGAGACTCAAAGTTAGAGGTATTAGATGTGATAATGGAACTGAATTCAAGAATAAGCTTATGGATGATTTTTGTGCCAACAAAGGAATCAAGAGGGAATTTAGCATTGCTAGAACTCCTCAGCAGAATGGAGTTGCAGAAATAAAGAACAGAACCTTGATAGAAGCAGCAAGAACAATGCTTGCAGATTCACTCTTACCTATTCAGTTTTGGGCTGAAGCAGTAAGTGCTGCTTGTTATATTTTAAATAGAGTTTCTATCACCAAACCCCAGATGAAGACACCCTATAAGTTACTTATGGGCAGGAAACCCAGCATCAGCTTTATGAAACCTTTTGGATGTCCTCTCACTATCCTTAACACCATTGATAATCTGGGTAAGTTTGATGGCAAGTCAGATGAAGGATACCTATTGGGTTACTGTACCAATAGTAAAGGTTTTTGGTTGTATAACAGGGTTACAAGGAAGGTTTAAGACTGTCTACATGTTGAATTCCTTGAAGATCAGCCAAACCAAAGAGGTAAAGGTCCTGATTGGATGTTTGACCTTGATGTGTTAACTCCTTCTATGAACTATGTGCCTGTTAGGGAGGAGAATCAAGTTGTTCATTCAGAATAAGAACATTCACAGTTCATAGTTCATGGTGTCAATGTTAGTTCTACAGATGTTCCTGATACAGACTCTATTGACAAGGAACAAAGTACCGTTGAGCAAAGTACTGTTGACTCAGCTCCCATAATCTCTGATGAAGTTCAAGATGAACTTAATAGCATACTTTTTCAAGAAACACTTGCAAAGTCCTATGAAGATGATCTAAAACGAGCCTATGAAGCAGAGAAGACAAAGGGAAAATCTACTTTAGACAACAGCACTTTGGATCCCAGTACTTTGGATCAGAGTACTGCTGCTCAATTTGAAAGTACTTCTAGGGGAGTAAATTCAAACACTTGGACCAACACTAATGATTTTCCTGTTCAATCCATGCCTCCTTTTGAAGAATCAGATGATGAGCTGCAGGAAGAAGGAATTTTCTCTCAACAAGGTCCTGATCTCACAAATTTGGAAGATGATCTTACAGTACCAACAACTCACACTTCAAGAGTGCATAAGAACCATCCTGCAAATAAAATTATTGGTTCTCCTACTTCTGGTGTTCTTACAAGATCTAAAGCTAAGAGTATCACTAAGCCCCATAATGCCTTTCTTAGCTTTGTTTACAAACAAAACAGGATGAATCATAAGGATCAACAGACATGTTTGTTTGCTTGCTTTATCTCTCAAGAAGAACCCAAGAATATAGGTCAAGCTTTAACTAAAGAAAGCTGGGTTGAAGCTATGCAAGAAGAGCTTCTACAATTTAAGCTTCAAGAGGTTTGGGTCTTATGTGATTTACCTGATGGCATGAAGGTAATTGGTACAAGATGGGTCTTCGGAGTAAAAAGAGATGAAAGAGGTAATGTCATCAAGAACAAAGCAAGATTGGTTGCACAAGGATATAAACAAGAAGAGAGAGTGGATTATGATGAATTATTTGCTCCTATAGCAAGAATTGAAGCAATCAGATTATTCCTTGCTTTTGCCTCTTACATGGGATTTCCAGTTTATCAAATGGATGTCAAGAGTGCCTTTCTTTATGGCAAGACTACAGAAAAGGTCTATGTTAAACAACCTCCTGGTTTTGAAGATCCTGAACATCCAAACAAAGTCTACAAAGTTGTCAAAGCATTGTATGGTCTTCATCATGCTCCCAGAGCATGGTATGAAAGACTCTCAAATTTTCTATTACAACATGGTTATAGGAGAGGAGCTATTGATAAGACTTTGTTCATTAAAAGAGACAAAAAGGATATCATGCTGGTTCAAGTTTATGTGGACGATATTATCTTTGGAGCCACAAAACAGTCCATGGTAAAAGAGTTTGAACAGCTCATGCAAAAGGAATTTCAAATGAGTTCAATGGGTGAATTAACTTTCTTTTTGGGGCTTCAAGTTAAATAGTCAAGTACTGGCATTTTCATAAGTCAAGATAAGTATGTCACTGACATTCTTAAGAAGTTTAATCTTAACACTATAAAGCCAGTCACAACACCCATTAAAGCTTCAAACTCATTAGGAAAGGATGAAGATGGTAAACCAGTGGATGTCAAGCTTTACAGAACTATGATTGGGTGTCTTATGTACTTAACTGCATCAAGGCCTGATATCATGTTTGCTGTATGTCTTTGTGCAAGATATCAAGTTTCACCCAAGGTTTCTCATATGAATGCTGTACAGAGGATTTTTGGTTATCTCAAGCATCAACCTAAGTTAGGATTGTGGTATCCTAAGGAGTCTCCTTTTCACTTGGAAGCTTTTTCAGATAGTGACTATGCCGGAGATAACTATGATAGAAGATCAACCACTAGAGGATGCCAATATCTTGGAAGAAGATTAGTTTCATGGCAGTGTAAGAAGCAAACAATTCCAGCAACTTCATCTACTGAAGCAGAATATGTTGCAGCTGCAAGTTGTTGTGGACAAGTATTGTGGATGCAAAATCAAGTCTTGGACTATGGATACAATTTCAAGAATACTCCTATTAATATTGATAATGAGAGTACTATTTGTATTGTGAAGAATCCAGTTTACCATTCCAAGACCAAGCATATACAAATAAGGCATCACTTTATTCGAGATTGTTATGAGCACAGACTCATAAATGTTGTCAAGGTTCACACAAATGATAATGTAGCAGATTTACTCACAAAAGGCTTTGATGTTTCAAGATTCAAGCATTTGGTTGTAAGTATTGGTATGATAAATTATTAGGCTACTTTTGAGGGGAGGCATTAGTAGTTAGTTATTATTTGAGGGGAGGCTACATATATCATTTAACAGAAAAGAAAATTTTATTCATTAACATTCAAAGTGATTACATTGATCGTTCAAGAACCGCAGATACAATCCAGACAAAACAACCTACACCAACCCTACCCAACCTACACCCTACATAATCTACTCCATAGGCCTTTTTCCTTTTCCCTGATAAGTCTGCTGTACCTTCTGAGCATTCTTTCTTTTGTCATCAAAAGATGATTGCTTTCTGGGACAAGCAAGGAAAAGCACTTGCATTGGAGGTCTCTCTTGTTTTGCAGGCTTCTCTTCCACAGGAATCTTCATGTTCTTCAAGGCAGACTCTAAAGCCTAGTTCAAGGCTTGTGGCAATTCTTTGGATAGTGTTGTAGTTGGAGCAGAAGTAGTAACCTTTTCCTTAGGTTTTTGGTTGGTTAAGCTTGATGCAATAGGAGGAAAGTAATCACTCCATCCTGGTTTGGAATCAGAATCTCAGTCAGAGAAGTACTTGATCTCTGAATCACTGGAATCATCAGATGAGATGTATATCAATGGGAAATTACTCATGATGATGTTAGGATTTTTCTGATGAAGTAAGGTTTTTGTGATGAAGAAAAGTGTTATGAAAGCTCTTTTTATAGGCAAGAAAGTCTTATGGGTCATTAATGATAATCATTAAATTATACTTGCCTTGGTAGTTTTGGGGAGTAAATATGGAAAGTATTTAATGTATCGGGTTGAATTTCAGAAGATATTTTGGTCAAAGAGTCAATATTCATAGATATTTTTATCGATCAGTACTTTGCCAAAATACTGCTGAAAGTACTGCTATGGGAAAGTACTTGGTATGTGCTATTTTACACATACTTTTAACCTTAGTTTAAGTGATTTATAGACCAAAAACTAACGTGAAACGCCAAAGATATCGTGTTTTTGTGTTTGTGATCGTGCAGGAAAGGATATTGCATAAATTGCATGAAAATCAACCTAAAAGCCTAAAACGAACACAAGATGTGGAAAAGTGTCACAAAGCCGAGTCAATGATGAAATCTACTCAAGGAAAGCCCAAGTCGACAAAGTTATTTCTTAAAAGCTCAAAAAGATGGAAGAAACGCTTAATCAAAGTTGGAAGATATTCATGATAAGAAGCTTTCCAAAATTGAGCTAGTGAACGTTTTTGCATCTTTGAAGACCTTTGAGATACGAGTCAACTTAAATCCTCAAGTTACCGAGTGTTACGTTTTATATTTAAGAACGTTTAATAGATGTAAAATAGTTTTAGTGATCTTTTTATGAGTTGTAAAGGTTCAAGGGCTAAACATGCAACATTGTCAAAACTTTAGAAGCTCTTGGCCTATAAATAGAAGCTTAAGCCTCATTGTGAAGGTTGGTTAGCTTTTAGGTTAGTTTAAGGATTAGTTTTAGGATAGTCTTAGTTTATTTTTGTATTAGGTAAGTTTTATTTTTATGCAAGTTTATGTCCATGTCTTATTTCTAGCTTATTTGAGTTCTTTACAAGCTTTCTTTTACAAGTCTTTAATCTTTCAAGCTTATTTACATGTTCTAAATATTTCTTAATAGCTTTTATTTTCTTTGTCAACTTTGCATGTTTTTAGTTTCAAGTGATAAGATATACAAATAAGCTAGGCTTCCAAAAGAAGCCGTGGCTTGTTTGCTTATTTTTGAGCTTATTTTAGTGTCTTTACGTTTTATTTATCAAGTTTTTATAAGTCTTATTTTCTTTTTATGAATTTTTGTCACGTTAAGTTTTTTAAAAAGTCCAGTATAGTTTTTTAGGGTTTAGTAGCGAGTTTGTAGTTTGATTTTTTTTATATATAGCGAGTTTAGTTTTTTAGGTCTAGCGAGTTTGGTTAGGAACTAGGGCCTAGCGAGTTTGGGACTAAAGTCCTAGCGAGTTTGGAATTCTAAACATATGTAGCGAGTTTGGAGCCATAATGCTAGCGAGTATGGTGAGGTCTTAACCTCTAGCGAGTATGGAAATCTTCTTAGCCCTAGCGAGTATGGTTTTCCTATTAGGTCTAGCGAGTTTTGATTTGATCCTAGCGAGTATGTAGTGTGGTTTTACATATAGCGAGTTTGGTTTTCTAGTTTTTAGATAGCGAGTTTAATTTTAGTCTTAGTTTATTTTGAGTCGTGTCTTGTTTCTTCTTCTCTTCTTTTCTTATTTCTTTTACTAGTCGAGTTAGACTTTTATTTACCCTCATCGTTTATCGAGTGAGGTTTCATTTTTCTTAATTCTAAACGTTATGCTGTCGAATTTTTCTTAAACCTTTTTAGTTACGTTTTCTTATTAAAGTCTTATGTCTTTTCATCTTTAGTTTTAAACTTTTAATTACATTAAATGTTTTACAAGTCTTTTCATTTATTTATCGCTTTACGTTTTTAATATGAGTCGTGAGTAGTTTTAAATCGTGTTTGCTTAGTCACTCGAGTTTGTGAGTTTAGTGAGAGTGTTAAACGTTTGTGATAAGTAATCGAAAGATTGCTTAGACGTGTGAGTTAATTATTTGAAGACGAAATCTTTGAACGCTTAATTCACTCGTCTTGAGTTAATATCTTTTCAAAAGATTAATCAACAACTAATCTCGAGAAAGGAGAATAACTCGTTGCAAACTTTTACCTCAAGCTTGATAAACTTATTCGCGTCGCTTTGCAAACACATTGTCTTTTAATTTCATTTACCGTTTCATTTCTTATCGCACTTTTATTACCGCTTTATTTAGTCGCTTTATTACATGTCTCTTTACTCGTTTACTTATTTCATGTCGTTTTACCGCTTTCCTTTACTTTAATTTGTCATTGTAGTATAGACAAAACCAAATCTTCTTTTAAACCTTATTCATCACACATAGCTCACGGTCTTGAGTGACGCGATCCATATTCAACCCTCGTTGGGACAACGATACCTAGTGGTTCTTGCTTTCACTAGCTCAGAATTGCTTCATCAGTACTGCTCTAAGGGTAATGCTGACATGTCACGTACTGCTCTGTGGAACGTACTGTTGTAACAGTCATATATCAGGGGAATGGAGATACATGCCAAAATAACGGTATCCGTATTAAATGGAATTTGATTTTTTAAATCTTATCCATATTTAACAAACCCTACCGCCTTTTTAATCTCCCTTTTCCACTTTCCATCCACATTCTCTTACGCAGTCATTGTTATTCTCAATTCACCCTCTTCATACCACTTCATTAATCAATACCACTTCACAAATGGCTCGTTCCACTTGCAGTCGTCATAACATGATCGCTAATTTGGATAAGACAGAGTTGAATGTTGATTTTCATGCTGTGATTGATTTCCTCAATGGGTCTTCAATCAATTACTCTTTATTGGTCAATCCAGATGTCATTGGACCATGGATTCAAGAACCAGATATCTCCTTCATTACGGCTAAAGTTGTTGGGCGTAATATTAGGATCATTGAAGCTAGTATTCGCACAGATCTTATGTTTCATGATGAAGAAGGAAGTGTTAGGTTTGATAAACAAGTACTTTGGGACACCCTTAGGGATATTGGGTATGAGGGTTCACTTACCAAGCTTACATTTGAGAAACACTTATTTAGTCCACACTGGAAGTATTTGATTCATGTTCTACTTCATTGCCTCAGTAACAAAAGTACTGCTTGGAATGAATTTAGTCAAACTATAGCATCAGCCTTAGTGGGATTAGCTACCAATCAGCCTTTCAACTTTTCATTCATGATTCTGGATGGTATTCACAAACACATCAAGAATGGTTCACCATTTTTGATGTATCTTAGGTTCATTCAAATCTTTTTGAACAAACAGCTTGAAGGTGTTCCCAAAAACCTCAAGAATTCTTGCCAACCATTGTTCTTCCTAATAAGGTCTGTACCTTTATGGCTTCCAAGAGTGCTAAGTTCTCTGGAAGGAATACACCTCTCACTGCTCATATTTTGGAAATGGCACAAGCTGTTAGAGATGCTGCTCAAGAGGAATCAGACCCTGCTTCTGAACATTCAGACTCTGCTCCTAATCCATCCCTAGCTGTTTCACCACATTCAGAGCAGTCACAGTCAGAGGAAGGAGATGCTTCTCAAAATACTGTTTCAAGGGAAAAGACTGCTTCTCCACAAGGTACTGCTCCTCATGATTCAGCACAGGATGAGAATCAACCACCCACTCCCAATGATTATACTTCCACAGATGGTTCTCAAACATCTGGAGGAGATGAGGGAGTTATGGCTGATGAGGGAGTGCTGGGCAATTATGCTTTAACAAGAGAACTAAGGAGACTGTAGAAAGCTAATGAAGATCAAGCTACACTACTCTTGAAGTTGAGCAACAAGTTCCGAAAATTGAAGAGGTTTGTTTAGCCACTTTTTAAGCATCACAGGCTATGGGTCAAGTCACAACAGAAAAGTGGTCACAAACCAAAGTCTAAGAAAATGAAGTTCAAGATACATTCTTCATTCCCATTGGGGAGGAATTTGCAGAATAAGAATGTGAATGAAGATGCTGGTTTGGATAAGAGTAAAGATGCTGATGATATTCAACCCCTTGAAGAAGTAACACCACTTGAAGAATATATTCCTCATCAAGATACTGCTGAGAGAAAGATTGATGAAACTGAGAAAATGGATGTTCAAGATGTTGATGTTCAAGTCAGAAGTGGTGATGATAAAGAAGAATTGGATGTTGAAGATACTGGTGTTGAAAATGCTCAAGGTACTGCTCATCAAGGTACTAAGAGACAGTGTTTAATCACACCAACGACTTTGGATTTTGAAGAAGATGTTGGTCCATCCAATCCAGTTCAGGAACAGGAGGTTAGAAAATCTACCAATAGTGATGATGAAACTATTGCTGAGATTATGATGAGTATATCCAGACCTAGAGGCATTGTTATTCAAGAAGTTGAACATACTCAAGAAAAACCTTCTCCTCAACCTACTCAAGAAACTGATCCTAAAGACAAAGGGAAAGGAATCTTGGTAGAATCAGAGAAAAAGAAGAAGAAGAAGGAATTCACTTTAGCACAGATAAGGGCTTTTCAAGAAGCTAAAGGTGAAGAAGCTGCTAAACAGTTACAAG